>BGPR01007675.1:30985-69421 GCA_013235015.1 Araneus ventricosus
ATAAATCTGATGTTCTTTCCAGAGATTCACTGATGTTTTGGAGCAAGTCCTTGTAAGACAGAGATGTTTGATAATAAATCTGATGTCCTTTCCAGAGATTCACTCAGTGAGTTTTATCTGATAACAATTCAGGAGTATGTGTTCAATATCAATTATATTGGTTGCATATTTGGCAGGAGGGGGCTAGTTCGCAAACGAAATTTATGCAAAAGGTCCCCCAGTAGCACACATATTTTATAATATAGTGCTTCAAAATTTGTACTTGAAGTATACAATATTTGCAATATCTTATAATGTAATTAACTATCGTATTATATTTTATTATGTCGAGCAGTATTGTATAATACAGTACAACATGTTGTGCTACATAGATCTGAATTAATAATCGTAGGGGTAATGCTTGAAATAGTTATGTCTTCTCTTCTATACTTCAACCATGGCGACAGATTCATAAATGGTGGGCTGTCCCGAGGATTGGCATCAGTGGGATGTTCGGGGGATCCAGGGTCCCCCTGTCGGGGCTGCTGTGCGCACCCCCCCCCCCCCCCAGTCTGGGAAAATTTTTGTACCCTGTTCACGCAACGGGCTATTCAACTAGGTAGATAAATAAATATCTGGCGAAAATTTGAGAGTGTTTTTATTACGCCCCTCCCCTTGTACAGCAAATCCTGCCCCTTCTGTTGGAGAGAGTTGCCCTTCCCGTCGAGAGACACTCCTGGATGTCCCACAGATATTCTTGATGCTGTCTGTTTCTAAATACTTCAATCGGTTTTTGAAAAGAGATTTTTTTGAAAATATGAGATGATATCTTCCCCTGCAATCGAATCTAAGTCAAGAGTTTTGCGCGAAAGTCTGCCTTTTATTCTAAAACATGTTTGAGTGACCTGAGACCCAAATGACTACGATTCTTTTTATTCAACTTCGTCCAAAGCTTGATTTTATATTAGAATTTGTGGATAATCTGTAGAGATTTTATGGAAACACTTTTTATTGCTTATTAAGACAAATAAACTGTCCGTCAAAATCATTAGGTTTTACTCTGGAATCGACCCAGATAGTAATTTTAGTTTGCAGCATACTTGCAGCAAGCTTGCACTGCAAATCTGCGAGCTTGTCACGACAAGAGTGCAAGCTTGAAACAAGCTTGCAGAAGCGACGAAGTCACCACGCGACGAACTTGCAGCAAGCTTGCCACGTCAAACTCATTGCAAGCATAGCAAAAACAGAGTACGAAAAAAAAACCTCGTATTAGAACTCGCGACTTACCGCTGCCAAAGCGGACGCTTTAACCACTCGGCCAGATAAACTCGGAGAGACGAAGATAGATTTCGCTAATAGATCGCGCATACGATTTATTTTAAACTCTTTGCTTGATTTCATTAATTTTTTAAATTTTGTGTTGAGAACATGATTTGAAATCAAAGAGAGCGCGATTTTTGCTAATAACTACGTTTTGCTAGTGGAATAAATTATGAAATTAGGTTTCAAAAGTAATTACTTTTAAAATGGGACAAAATGTGAGTTATTATTTTTCAACAAACATTGACTGTTTTTCAGGTTTAATTTTGTTTATAAATGTTAAAATTTCAACATTCAGAAAAAGGCGATATAGTCAGGTAAAATCAGGAAGGAGAAGATAGATTTCGGTAATAGATATCACACTTTTCCCGTTGTTAACGTGCGGAAAAAGTGGTCTCCCAACCCAACCAGGGGTACCAGAATAGACCCGTAAGTGTGCTATCATCTTTGCAGCAAACTTGTTTTGCAGTCGCGGTGTTCGTCATGACATCTTCACAGCAAACTTGTTTTGGAAGTGGGTTGGTCGATTTTGCTTTGGTACTTTGCAGGAAGTTCCCTACAAAGTTGCCACATCAAGTTTGTCATGACAAGCTAATATCAAGAGAAATCAAACTTCCTGCAAGTGTACATAACATCTGGGTATGAATTTCACATATTTCTCTCAGAAATACCGAGACCTGAGGTAAGATCAATATTTCATGAGGTGAAATGTTCATTTTTGTATTTGCTGATACTTTCTCTTGGGAAATCCAGGCATTTCATACATCTGCGTCGCCATTTCCTGGCCAAAATGTAAACTAAGATAATGCTCTGAACCACTAGCAAATTTGAAATGCACGGATAAACACTATCCACTTCGAAGAGGTCATACTCCCTTGTATGTGGGAAAGCGTAATTTGTTGAAAATATGAGAAAGCCCAATAACTGAGGAAAGATGGTAGCGAATCATATACTAAACGACATGATGTTAACTACCGTGCTTATTTGGTGGTCATTTCGGTAAAATGACAGACGTATTAACTGCAACTGTATGCAAGTACCATGCGCAAGTAGCAAATCCAAACAATAACAAACGGGCAAACCGCTTTGATACTTTTTACTCTCTTGAGGATTTATTTAATTTTAGTACTAAAAAATTAATTTATTTTCACATTTTAACCCAATTATGAATTATCTTCATAAATTTGTTAGAGGTGTGGTTTTGCCATCTGTTTCAAAACGAACTTTCTATAGCGTAATATGTAAAAGAAATTATTCAGATGTTGCTGAATCTGTTGAAGAAAAAATTAGTCTTACGACGCCAGCGTTTGTGAAATTACCTCCCAGAACAGGAAAGATTAATAAGCAAAAGTTCGATTACTTTTTAGTTCTAGACTTTGAAGCAACATGCGATTCACCAAAGACTATTGTGCCTCAGGTTCAGTCCTTTTTTTTTTTTCCAGTGTAGAATTGGATTTATAGAAATTTTGGCTTGAAAGTCTTTGTTGTGATTTCTATTTTATCTAAAATCTTTGTCTTATATTGTTGCGTTTCTTTATTTTTCATCATCTGAATTTCTAAAAAATAAATTTCATAATCTACTTTTATTTATTGTAGGAAGTAATAGAATTTCCAGTTTTAAAAGTTAATAGTGCGTCATTTGAAACGGAATCAGTGTTTCATTCATATGTGAGGCCTGTTATTAATCCAGAACTGACAAAATTTTGTACACAAGTAAGCATCCTTCTGCAGTTCTTTTTCTACAATTGTTAAAATTATGAATAGGAGCTTTTTAAAATTTAGTACATAACTGAAAAATTGTAAGATAATGTTTTCCTGATTGTTTTAACTGCCAAAATTCCATTCTAAATTTAAGGATTTTGAAGTACTCTTCTTTATTTTGTGGTCAACATTTCGAGAAATTGATAATCTTGTGCTGTTGTATGAAGTTTTTAACTTATTAAAACAGAATATACTTCATAACATTGGTCATAATTGTATAAAATAAAATGTATTATCATAAAAAATAGGAACTCAAAATGGTAATTATGTGTTATAGCGATCCCAGTAAGCAACCGAAATGTCATGTGTTATAGCAGTCCCAGTAAGCAAACCAAAATGTCATCATAGCTGCAATCTGCTTGGCACAATCCAAAGTTCACCAAGTAAACTTGAGGCCACTATAACACATAAGTACCCTCAAAATTATTAGGGAGGGGTACTCGGAGATTTGAAAAATAATTTAAGCTGTGAAAAATGGGTAAATGTGGAGTTTACAGTACAAACCTGTTTCTCATCAATTTTTCTTAGTGCAATTTCATTTGCTGTCACCAAATACTGTTTTGGATGTGCAGTGTGCTTTTTATTGCTCTCTTGCATGTGCATCATCTGAGAAGGAGAGATAGAGCATGCAATGCCTGTGGCCTTTTCAGCGTGTACCGGGCTAATTTTTTAAATTTAAAAGGACATCAGCGGCTTCGCTTTCAGCATAGCAGGGAACTAGTAGCTTCACTTTTTCATTGAATGTTAGGAATCTAGATTTTTTTTTAAAATTCCGAGAACGAGAATTTCTGCATGCAATGCTTGCATCATTCAAAGCGTGTACTGGGCAAATTTTTTTAACTTTAGAAAACATCAGCGGCTTTGCTTTCAGCATAGCAGAATACTTGTAGCTTTGCTTATTCATTGAGAAACAAAACATGCAGAATAACATACACAGTACTCAACCGATATTCAAACCGAAGAATTAAAAATGAAGTTTTATTGAAATTTGAATGAATTGGCCAATTACGTCAAAGAGTTGAACAAAACAGTCCAATCGAAATGTAGTGCAATATAGCGTGATGCTCAAAACACCGATGAAAAGATAAATTTCCATGCAGGCGTGCGTGTCACTTGTTAAAAACATCATTGCACAACCAAAACAAATGTTCTCTCATCTCTGTTCTTGGTCGCAAAGAGTTGGCGATCCTAAGCGAAATGAAGTAAGTCAGCACCATAGACTCCAGATTAACCATTGATTTTGGTGATTAAATACCTTTAGGTTTGTCTGATGTAAAAGTTTGGAGAGTGGGTGCCAGCATTTTTGTCATCTGACACGGTTATGAGTTACATCAGAGATATTCCTTATATAATTTCAAAATGTGCATCCAACCAATCAAATAAGTTAAATCACACTCATTAACAGGTCTTAAAAATACATTGATTTGAATTGATCTGTTAGTGAATAATTTTAATCTATGTATAAAAATCATATTGAAATTTCATATATAATAATAGTATTAAATGGTCATTTTACCTGTTAATTAATATCAGGATTTGTTGAAGAAATATATAAATTGCAAATTCTTAGCAACATTAGTATATATAATAGAGTGCTTGGTTTTCATCTTATATTTTTGTAAACTAAATATATAATTGTTGCTATATATTAATAATCAATAACTATTTAATTATTGGCAATGCTGTTTTTACGTTGGTTAGTAAGGAATAAATTTAAATATCAGATGTTTTAATTCTTTTCTTATTACTACTTGTTACCATAATATTTCCAGCTTGTGATAATTTATTTCAGATTTTGTTCTGCCTCATTTTATTCTTAAAATTTTGATACCATAATTTTATTATCCATTTTTTAATAAGTTAATTTTCAGTTAACAGGTATTACACAAGAAATGGTAGATGAACAACCCATATTTGAAGATGTATTTGAGGTAAATTTCTTCAATATTATTATTACCTTATCACCTTTACATTTAAGTAATATAAATTTAATTATTTTTTAAATTTGTTTTCCAAACAAAACTAACTATGATTATAATTTAATTGAAATGCTTTGACTATTTATGGAAATTTGTTTATTTTGTTGATGCAATTAATTTTTGATTAAACTTGTTCTTTTCGACTGTTTATCAATAACATTATTATATGATTGTCAGGTAAAATTATTTTATGTTAATATTAAAGACAAACATTGAAGTGCTTCATTTATATATTCAAATTTCATATTTTTAAAAGTGATCTTATTTCCACAGCAACAACGGAAATTCAAAAATGAAAATTACAAACCTTAAATACTTCTATCTCTAAAAAACATAAACTTCTTGTAGTTAGTTCCATGGCAGGTCAATCAGTTAGAAATGTCGTGAAGTAAATTGTGATGAATATTTTAGCAACTTGTTTATATCCACAAATTTGTTCGTGTATACTATATGTACTATATATTATTTGAGTGCTAGGTTCTTCCAGGCAAAAGGATTAAAAGTTCTAATACAATATCAGAATAAATTGTTGTAGAAGCTTATGTTTTTTTACTTACTTCAATTTAAAATTCTGATTGCATACACTTGGGTATGACCTCTGAATTTCTTCAGTCTGTAAATTAAAACAGCATTTATCATTTATTCCCTTGAGGGATTGGTCAGTGTCAAATTATCAATCTCTTTAATTGGGAATGCATTATGTGACCATATGTCCCGTTTTTTGGTAGCCTGTCCCGCTGTTCCCAAGCACAATTTCGGGACGCCCAAATTTCCCATTTTCAGAAAGAGAGCAACCCACGATAACAATTTCCAACAAGAAGGCTCCAAAAATCAAAAAAATTTGACAATAATATTTAGTAGCTCGGCGATGACAGAGCATGTGCTATATTTATCACATATACGTAAGTTGGTGAGAAGCCTCCTATCTCGCATTTAGTGACAGAATGAAACACTGCGAATATTTAAATCGAAAGTTGTTGGTTGGAACTGGTCAAACTCTTTTATGCCAATAATTTAAATCATATGACCTTTCATATAGTTATTGAATATATTCTATGTCGGCCGGGCGCTAATATACCCATAGATAGGCCCTTTTTTTATAAATAAGTTGTGGATGTGCTAGAAAACACAGTTGCAAGTGGTAGTTTATAAAGCAACGGTAATTACCAAAGTAAATTTGAAGAAATCCCGTCAAGAATTTCATTCTTTTTTTTAAAATCAACTCGAAATATACTGAAGCAAAAATTTATTCTTCAGAACAAATGCAAGATCAGATCAGTTATTTATTTTCATGTGTTTATTCCTGTTCTTTTCATTAATAAATAAAAACTGAAGAAATATTTGTTTTCTTGAATTCACTTAATATAACCTAAAAATTAAAAACGTCTCTTTTTGTGGGGAAAATAAATGGTAACTTTAGGAATGCATTAAATTTTTAAGGAATTCATATTCAAAACTATAGTCCATTACTTTACCACTGTTTCTGAAACTGCTCCAGTGACTTGGTTACAAAATCTTGACTTTGAGATTGGAGGATCACAGATTCAAAAGCTGATAGAACACAATTATCCTAATCAATTTTGGAGAAAACATGAAATTTGGGAAAATAATAGTGGGAGCATAGTCAAGTGGCCTTGATGTGACCTTTCCCAACTGAAGGAAGTTATTTTTAGAAACTTAAATAGAGACAAGCATTTTGTATTGTTCTTATGTAATTTTAATACATATACGTATGTAATGAACCTTCAGACATATTTTAATTTAGGGTTTCTTTTCTATGTAAATCTTAATTTTTTTTAGTTCACATTTGTTAAACTTAATTTCATTAATTAAAATTATTTTTTTTGTTTGATAGCTTTTTTACTTAATTTTTTAGCTTTATCCAGTCATCTAAATATCTGCATATCTGAATCAGTATAATGTTCATTTAATTTGGATGATAATTGTTGTTGTACTGCAGTGTTTGTATTTTTAATTTGAAAGACTATCAAAACTACAGTACATATCAAAAATTAATTAGTTGATATCTTTTTAGTATCTGAAAAGTGCACATGAATGAAAATATTTAACTGGTGCATTATTATCCTTATTTGCAGTTTTCCTCTTCATTGTTGTCAGTATCGAACTCCTTTAGTTCAAACCAAACATGTTAACCTGTAGTGACTTAAAATGTTTATATTTCATCTTTCATCTCAAAATGTATTGCAGTTTCTTTTTTTGTGGTGATTTCATCTAACTTTTAGCTGTTTCTCTGGCTATTTCATATCAATTGCAATTTATTCGATCTTTAATTTGGTAAAATAATGAAAACCAACACAGCATGATTTATTTTGAAATGACATAATTTGAAAGTTTTATCTTATATAATTTAAAAGCAGTTTTGACAGAACTAAATACCCTTTCATCGAAGTGTGATGTATATTTTCGCTTGCTATAATTTTTGTCCGGAACTCCATTATTCCAGTTGGTTTTTTCCTCTTTAAATTTGTACATTAACGATTTTTTTTTTAATGTTGCATAGGTACATTGTTTTTATACCAATTCATTGTTTTCATATTTGATAGCCTAGAAAATGCTGAAAATAATATATTTTTCATCATAAGAACATCTTCAACAAATTATAATCCAAAAATATTCTATTTAAAGCAATCAAATGAAATAATTCCGTTTTCATAATAATTTTACTCTAAAATTGAATTAAAAAGGCGAAGAAAAATTTAAATTTAAATTATTTAAGCACCATGTCATTTAGGAAACAGGTTGTTTTCAGTTAAGTAATGATAATTTCACTTGATGATTTATTTTTGAAATCGACCCATGCTCCAAGCGTTCTAACCGTAATAATAAAAAGAGTTGAAAATAATTTGTGGATCTATACCTGTACTCATAATTTTGTCTATGTGTTTACTTTATAATTGTAGATTCAAGTCATGGCCAGTGATTAATTAATGTGACCTGCTCACAGCGCAGCGTCCGAAACAGAAAAAAGTGCAGATGTCGGCATGCATGCACCTTAAATACTGCTGGAAAAGGGGAAAATCCCAAACAATTAAAACCGGTTGAATCTGTATTTATTTAATTTTAGTTAGCAATAGTTTTTATTCTGAGAATTTAAGTAGAGCAAAAAAATAATTAAATTTAAAATGCAATCAAAATCTAAATATTAGATGCATGTTATGTATGAAAGTATTAGTAAATAACACATGAAGAGTATTGTAACGAAATTATCTTGTGGGTGTACGTGAATAGTGTCCAATAAGCAGGATTAAAAAAATAAAGCTCTTTATATTACAAATATTCTAAGAAAAGAAATGTAGCACAAGTATTAAAACAGCACACATAAAAATTCACAACAGAGATTACCAATAAATCTCGACACAGTGCTCAAAGGTTTCTCATCAGCTCACCAGCTTGCTTGCTGATCAAATTCCAACTCACTCCTCTGGGCTTGAGAGCTTGCTATTATTCTTTTTCAACAGGAAGTGACGTCATTACGTAGGAAGTGACGTAATCTCCAGAAAGTTCATGAAGCCAGTAGAAATAGGTTGAGAGTTCAAGGTCTTTCTAGAAAATTTCTTTTGTCGCAACCTTGTCGCTAAAATTAGCATCTCAGGGAAACAACTTTATAACTTTGTAACAGTATTAATTTATTACCTACTATATACCTTTTTCCTCTCTAGAAATTTCAGGTGTGGATGCAGGAAGAGAAACTTCTAGAAAGAAACACTAAAATAGCTTTTGTTACTGTTGGTGATTGGGATTTAAAGTATTTGTAAGTAATCAATATGTGATTGTAAAAAACACTCAAGTGCATTTGTTATCAGTTATCTACAGTAAAATTTCGATTAACCTTCATTGTCCAGGTCAGGGCTGTGATTTATAACCGAATAGACAGATAACAGAAATCTCTTTTAGCATTTGTTCCATAATGTGGTTTCACTGCTGGCTTGGGATGAAAATGAAAATAAAATCCTTTAAATGTCAATAATATTTGCATATTGTATTTAATTTTACAAAACGATCAATATAAATCTCAACATAAGAGTAGTAATGTACATAAATATATTGTAATACCATAAACCTATGTTACTTTAAAATAATCTGTTATCTCCTTTTGTGTCTTTGAGTCTGAAGCTTTCTGCACCACAATAATCCAATCTTACAGTCTGCAGTAAGGTGTAAAAGTAATCGATGGAAAATTCTACTGATGCCTGTTTGTTATTATTCTTTTTAGTTAATGGCAAATAACAGAAAATGACGGTTAAACGAGTGATGGTTAATCAAAGTTTTACTGTAATGTGAAACTATATTGTAAATTAGTATTAAGTTTGTTGTGATAATCATTTTGGATATTTATTCAAATATGTTGCTGGTTATCTCCTTTTGTGCCTTTGAGGCTCAAGCTTTCTGCACCACAATAATCCAATCTTACTGTCTGCAGTAAGGTGTAAAAGTAATCGATGGAAAATTCTACAGATGCCTGTTTGTTGATATTCTTTTTAGTTAATGGCAAACACAGAAACTGACAATTAATCAAAGTTTTGCTGTAATGGGAAACTATATTGATTCCAATATGTTGCTGGTAATTTAATTCTGAATTTGAAATAGAATTTCAGTTGTTTATTTTAACAACCAAAGAACTTGATTGTTGCCCTGTAACATTATTGAATTCCCATTTCAATTAAAAGTAAATGATTGACATTGAAACATAAAGTTTTAACATTTTAAAATCATTTCAGAAAAATAAGTTACGGGAAATTATAAGAAATGCCAGTGATTTCATATGAATGTTATGCTTTTTTTCTTGTCAAAAGAAGCAAAAAGATGTCTAATTAATTCATTGGGAAAAAAGTGAATGGAACAAGTTGCTTAAATAGCTTGGAGTTTAATCTTTGAAAAATTAAAGTTATCTTATTAAATTTTTAAGAAATAATCAATTGTTAGTGTTCAATTGAAATGAGATCGGTTATGCCTTTTAAGAAACAGATTAAACAGTTAACATTCAACTTAATTTAAAGTTTAGATTTTAATAAAATTCTTTTAAATTATGTTAAAAGCACCAAGATTAAGATAAATCTGAAAGAAAATTTAATTCCTTCTTTTTTCGTTTGGTTTTTCAATAGAAAATAATTTTTTAAAAAAACTTTTTTATCGATATGTTTATTAAATTTTTTTAAATCTATGTATTAATACGTGAAGAAAAAACTTTGTACCCCTTTTTAAGCACATTGCATGCACGGAGGAGTGTGAGATTTGGCATAGTTAAAGTTCATATGGAGAATGAGTGCAGAAAGATAAAATTTATGTTTAATATGTGTTACAAATATATTAAATTAATTGAAATAAAACATTTATTTATTACGTTCATACACTGTAAAAAATTAGTGGAGTGAATTTGGAGTGGATGATTCGTAATTGATTTAATCCCCCCGCAGTGAAATCCACTCCAAGAGGGAGTTTATTTAGATTATTTATTAAAAAAGACTCTTCGGAGTGAAATTCAAAATGCGGATGATTTAATTCTGTCAATGTCAAACACATATTAGTCTGTGGTCAAACAGTCACATGGAGTAGAGATTGTCTCTAAGGGGTTTATATATAGTATGTATTGCTAATACATTAAATTAAATAAAATAAAACGTTCATTGTTTACGTTCATACTAAATGTCAAACACATAAAAGTCTGTGGTCAACAATCGGCAACAAATGTGCTAATACCAATATAAAGAAAATTTCCCAGATGTCAGATTTTTGCAAGTGCAAAATTTTTTAAACATTTTTTATGATTTAATTTAATCAATAAAAGTTAATTCGATAGAAGGTGCAAATCTCGGGCTTGCGTCATGGTAACAAATGTGCTAATACCAATGTAAAGAAAATTTCCCAGATTTCAGATTTCTGCAAGTGCAAAATTTTTTAAGCATTTTTTATAATTTAGTTTAATCAATATCAGTTTTATCTAACAAATTTCATATTTTCCAGATTTCCAATGCAGTGCAAAGGTTTAAGATTACCAGTACCAGATTTTATGAAGAGTTGGGTCAATTTAAAAGTGGTATGTATGCCAAAAATTATACCCATATGAATTTTATCCAAATATTTTTACATGCTTAACAAAGAATTGTTTTGTTTTATTTTATATTGTGCCATTATGCATTCATAATTTTAATAAATATATACTATATTTTTACAGATATAATTTTATGAAAAATGAGCAAAAAATGCTATTTCTTTTATATATTGACCATTTCTTCTAAAGAAGAGTTCACAATATAATTTTTTTATTAATATTGTTGCCAGGGGCCGTTCCAGTTTTTCTTAGAGGCCCATTTTTGTGAAAAATGTTTTTATCGTGTAAAACCTTTAATTTTAGCAGTCATATTTCTATATTTTACGTTTAACATCAAAAGTGTTTAATTGAACCAAATATATGCAGTAATTTGATATAATACTGAAAATCAAAATACTTGTATATATATTTTGTGCAATGCTTCATTCAAAAACTTTTAAAAAAGAAGTCATTAAAAAAAAGGGGCCGTTTTTGTGAATTTGAGTTTTGTGAAGGGGCCGTTTTTATGAATTTGAATTTTGTGAAGGGCCGCAAACCTGCCCAAATTTTCTCCTGGATTGACCTGTGTTTGGACGATTTTGGGACTTGGCGACCATATGCTTGTTGAGGATTCACAAAGTTTGAGGCTCAACGAAGCTTGGTTCTCAAGATAAAACAAATTTTCTAGAAAGTTCAGTCCTTCACCTCATCAGATTATAAAAGGAGGACGACTGCTCTGAAGTTCAGTCCTAGAGTTGGTCGAACTATCCAATGCAGTGAAGCACAGTGAACTCTGTGATCTTTTGTATAGTTTACATGCTATTGTGATTGAGTTTTATAAGTGTACTTCTTCACATACTTGAATTTGAGATTATTATATGCTCTGTGAAATTGTCTGTAAATTAATCTTGGGGACCTGCATCATCATTTGCGCCTCTTTCCATAAGTGAAAGACGATATACAGCGTAACAGTATAGAAATATGTTGTTTATACAGTTGAGAGTTCATTGTGTATTTAAAGTATAGGGTGTCCGAAATATATCTTTACATTAAAAAATAATAATTAAAAATAAAAAATTATAATGTTCAGCAATGGATTCCGAGACTACCACTTTTGGACGATTTTACACCGGAAAGAGGTGTCAGGCAATGAGTCATATTAGCGCATTTCCTGAGTTCTTTGTTAGATCACGCTCAGTAAAATGTAAACATCACCCTTCCATTCTTCCAGACATGACACATTTTCGTGAAAGCGCGAATTTCAGCTTTTTTGGCATTGGATTTCATCATTCTTAATTTTCTTGTATATAATAATTCCACAACATTTTTATTATCTCAAGCACATTTTATTCGTTTTATTGTTCAATTAATCATATTTATCTTACTTCTCGGTATTTATGTTTGGCACAATTCATTATTTATGAAGTTCAGCTTTTTTTTTTGTCCCAAGCATGTGTCATGTCTGGTTCTTCATTTCCCCTCTATTTTGATGAAAATAACTCAGCCTGGTGCATGCTCAGAAGCGTGGAGGTTTTCTGAACCCGTTGCTAAACAATATGCATTTACATTTTTTTATGTCCCAGAAAGAAAATGTCCATGATTTGTAAATGCTGGGCCACGCTGAAAATTGATTTACGAGGACACAAAATTTATTGAATTCGTTTAAGATCATCGAAGCTTCTTCTAAGTCAGCCAGATTTTGGTTTTGGCAATATGCTACCTGTTGTCATAAATCTGTCATGTTATTCATAAATTGTGAGTCTTGAAGGTGGACTTCGATTGTAGGTAGTCTGAAATTTATGTTGTACCTGTTCAACAGATTTAAAATTCGATAAACCATGCTACAACTTGTGCTTGTTCTTGCGGTGAAGCCATTTTGAAACAAGAATGTTGCAAAACACTGACGTAGCACCATCTAGTTTACACTTCATTTTTTTAATAAAAACCTGGATATTTTCTTTATGGAACATAGGAAACCGTAAGTGCCTATCATTGTTTCTGTATTTTTAATTATTTTTTTAAAGTGTAAAGATTTTTACATACAGCAATTTTAAATGATATATAACTTTTGAAAAATTCTTTATTCTTCAATTTCAAAAATTTAAATAATTCTTCAGTATATCAATAATAACAAAAGTAATGTGACAGTTGATGCAAACTCAAAACCTGATGTGCCTACTTTGTTTAGTTTTCACATTGATATTCTTCAGTTGGGATCTTTTCAAAATTTTGGATTTGTGTTTCCTAAATTTTAAAGAACATAGTATATTATTCATAAATAACAGCCAAAAATATCAAAAAAAAAAATTACACTGTTTTAAACAAATATCTTTTTGATGATATTGCTTTCTTTTTTGTGGCATATTTTCTCTAAATTTTGAAATTATTCTTTTATGTGTAACAATTTCCATTACAGTGATACCTCGAGATACGAGTTTAATTCGTTCCGTAACCTTGCTCGTATGTCAATTTGCTCGTATCTCAAAGCAATTTTCTCCATTGAAATTATGTTAATCCGTTCCAGCCCCAAAAATGTTACCCCTAATTGTTTTTGTTACGTGTTTTTGAATAAGAAAAATGTATTTATAAATGACAAATATTGTATAAAAACATAATAAAAGAGAATGTAAAGCAAAAAAAAACTGGTTTTATAAAGTGTACATACATATGCATTTGTATTTTGGTCACATAAATGTAACTTACACACAACTTAAATGCTACTGTATGCTTAAATTTTGTCATTGCTTTTCTCTTCACTGGTCTTTGCCTTTTTCGCCGGATTAAAAAAAAACTGTCCAAGGAGGTTTGTTTCTTCCTCCCTTGCAGAATGCTGCGGAAATGAGTTAGGCAAGTGTCATTGTATAGCTCCGATGCACGGCCAGTTGCAACTTTTTCGGGGTGTTTCTTTTCCACGAACTGTGAAACTCTCTCCCACATTCCCAAGATCTCTTTTATCTCACTTGTAGAGATAGTATCCTCCACCTCTGGCTCCGAACTTGCTGCCTCACCATGCCTGACAACAGAGTGAATGCCGGTCCTTTTTCTAAAGTTGTCAAACCAGCCTTGACTGGCTTTAAACGAGTCTTTCGGTGCCTCGTCCGTGGAAGTGCGCGGGGTCTGATTCAGCAAATCACCATAAATCGCTCGTGCCTTCTCGCATATGATGCCCTGTGTTAAGGTATCGCCTTTAAGCTGCTTCTCCATCACCCAAACCATCAGCAGTTTCTCCATCTTTTCATGGAGAGAGCTCCGGAGCTTAGAAATTATTGTAACGCCCTTAGCTGGCGTTATACCCTTTATCGACTCCTTCTGTTTAAGCACAGTGCATATCGTTGAAGTACAACGCCCGTACTGCCTCACCAAGTCAGCTACTCGGACACCTTGCTCATTTTTTTCTATGATTTCACGCTTTAATTCAATAGACATCTTCTTCTGAGCACTGACCTTTCCACTCACATTCTTCGGACCCATGGTTATAGAAAGAAATGTGAGAAAGTAGTATGTAAATGCACAAAAAGCACAAAGCCCTACAAAAACTTAGCAAAGATGCTTCGACAGCGAGGTAAACAAGCACACTGGGGGAATACGTGGGATAATGCACGAGGCGCAGTAAACTGGGTGGGCCGTGTGCAGCGTCGCAGCTGGCCGTTCCTCGTGTCTCAAATGTCGCTCGTATTTCAAAACAAAACTTCGCTGCTCGACAGCGCTCGTATCTCAAATAACTCGTATGTCAGGGCACTCGTATCTCGAGGTACCACTGTATTTTAATACAATGCTGATATAATTGTTTTAATTTATTTATTTGGTCATAACTTATTTAATTTTCATGGTTTTAGTTAAGGTATAATAGTTTCTTTTCAACTCTAAAATCTTTCATTGTCACTATGGAGATGTTATAATGTTTACCGACTGAGCAAAACGAGGTTCTGTTTTATCTTGGCCATTTGGCATTTCACCTGATTGTCTGTAAATTTGTTTGTTATACGGTCACAAACAAACATGTTGTTTAATTTTCTTTGTATTTGGCATGAATGTTCCTTGAAGTCATTGAAAACAATACATGTGTAAGGATTTATATTTTTTTTAATACCGTTTCAAGATGGTAGCCATTTCAAGGGTTCCATGTCATGTAATGTTCACCTTTTTTCAATGACTATCCACTCCAATGTAAAATTGTCTACAGGTAGTTAGTTAGTTATATTAACATCCCGTTCTAAAGCAACACAAGGGCTATTTTGGGACGGACCTCATAATTTTGAACCACGGTCAGATGACGAGGACGGCACTTGAGCTGGCATCCCCTCTCCAAACTTCCTCGCCACACCGACAGGAGGACGTTTGGCCATTACGTATGATTTAGCATGCAACAGGCCCCATACACGGCGGATCTTCAGTGGAATCGGGTTTCGAACCTGGAGCCCTCCGGCCCCAAAGCCGAGACCTTACCACTATGCCACCGCGGCTGTGTAAAATTGTCTACAATTATGCTTTAGTGCATTTTTGTTGTAACTCTAATGGTTTACTGGCAAACAAAGTGCAGAGGTTAGAAGTGCCATACACTGTGCTGGTTATCACATTCATATCTGACTAATTTGCCGTATCACAACTGATTATTCTATTGTAATAAATAAAAACTGAATGCCTAAAAAAGACAGAACAACACTAATAGAAGCAATTTATTTGGTGCATGCAAAGTGCTGCATCATTTAGGAAAATTATCCATTGTGGATCAATGGGTTTCTTTCCAATTTGTTCCGGAATGGGTTCAGGCCTTAGAGGAAAATTCAAATTTAGACCTTAAAGTCGCTTTTCCTCGACAGAAAACCTATTCTGGTTTTGAATCTGCATGGATGAAGGCCTCTGATGACGTCATCCGCCAGATTCTTATTCCTCCTTGTTGTTTGTTAATATTTTTGTATTTTTAACTCCTTCACAACTAAAACTTCCCTTATTTTGTATTTATATCTTTGTAATAAAAAAATATCCAAGACAGTATGAAGCTATCTTACTGATAATAAGACTAGTAGTTCTGTGAACAGTAGACCTCGTATCCGAAAAAAAATCTGAGTTCTGCTCTTCATTGCATTCTTTAAAGGTTTATTTAATTTTTTATAATCCAAATTATTTGCATAAGTCTTTGCTTTTATCAGTATTTGCAAAATTACAATTAAATGTCATTTATTGGTATTTTTGGAGGCATTATGAATGGAGTTCTGTTTGAAAAAAACTGAACATGAAATGCAACCATTAGATTGGTCACCAACTTGAAAGGAAATAAAAAATAAAAATCCTTACACATACGTCATTTTTTATGACTTCAAGGAACACTCAGGCCAAATTCGAAGATCAAATAAAGCGTTTGGTCTTGGCTGTATAACAATCATATTTACAGATGAAATGCTAACCTGTTGAGTTAACCCTTTTTGGCACAAGGCATTAAATTTTTTCAAATATGATGAAAAACATCATTAGTTTGTCTAGACATAGAAACTACTTATTTAAGAAAAAAAAACTTTCCGAGGGAGGTTGTCCCCCTTTGGTGTCACCCGCCTCATATGAGAACCCGTTAGATACAGCCACCTTGATACACTCAAAAAATATTGTTGAATCTTACAGAAAATCATAAATTAAAACTTCAAGAATATTGGAGGAACATTTTCGAGTTAATTTGCTGAAATTGTAAACTTCCAGAACTGAAAAAATTTCTTATCTCCGAGTTAAGGAATTTTCCCAAACTTTATCTCCAATAATTCCTATTCCGAAGCGAAATTTCATAAGGCTGCTATATACATTCTAAAAAGAGCACTATTAGCCCTATCCTAAACCTATTATTTTCCATTTATAGCTGAATTTAACGTTTGAGAAGTGTGTGAAATTAGGTGTGCTATCAGCTGTCACACTGTTCTGCAAAGGGTTAAAACAGAATTTCACGTCACTGCATCAGCTAAGATTTTTGAATTACTGGTTTCTTTATACTATGGATATATATTTTTTAAAATTCAGAACTGGCTTGTAGTTTTCCATTGTTTTATTGTTGTTTGTCCATGTTTTGTTTTAGAGCTTTGCAGAGATGTCAACAGTTTATCCTAGGAATATGGTGACAATGATGAAGTACTGCCAACTGGAACATGAAGGAAGACTACATTCTGGTTTAGGTATGTTATAAGTGCCTATAAGCATTCATACAAAGTGTGCCAAAAATATATACCCTCATTGAATAGGAGAATTAATAACATGCATCAAAGTTTCATAAATTAGTTAATATGAAAGCAGAATCGTGTTGAGTTTTGGAGGTGGTTGAAATATTGGTAATTATTGCCCAGGCTAAGTGAAATTACAAACACTACTAAGCACATTCTTTTTTGTGACTTCTTTAAACTCATTAGTTGTAGTTAGTCTTGAGCTAAAATTTTTTTTTCCAGATGTAGTAAAAAGAAAAAAAAAATGTAAGATTTAGTGAGTGTAGGGAAGTTTGTGTTCTCTTTTTGCCCTAAACATGTTTTCACCAGAATTCTTTCAAAATAGGTCTTAAATTCATTTTTAATTTTAATTAACTATTATATAAATTCTGATGATATTGTATATATTAATTGGAGTTATGAATTTTTATGTGATATTTATTCAAATAGCTTACATTTTTTTTAAACATCTTTGATGCATTTTGTTTCATTTAAATATTAATAGCAAAACCACATATTTCAGCTTTCTATGAGCATTTGTCTCAGTTGGTTATCCTGATAATTTTTTGCCCTGGACACTTTTATGAGCAAAAAACTTTATACTCCCATATCTAAAATGCTTAGGATTGCTCGTAATTATATAGTTTGATGTTGGCGATTCAAATTATGTAATTTGAAAGTACGGCACTTTCACTTGGAGGAAAATTTTCAACGAATGGTGAACAACGTGCAAACATGTCCCAATTTGAACTGCAAATCCCCTTTTTGTTTGTCAAAAAAACTGCCAGAATTTGGTTCCTTGCAAGCTGCTCGTATGCTTGCAAGTGCATAAGCACCTATATGGAGGTGCCTCCTCCGGGGGGGGGGGGGGGCCAGCGCGTGTACATGAAGGAGTTGCTGCCCCCTAGTAGCACAAAAATATTCTATAATATTATACGATATTGAACATTATTCGCAATATTGTATAAGATTGTACAATATCATATAATATTATGTAATATCGAACAATATTGTACAATATCGAACAACATGTTGTGCTACCTGGGCTGGATAAGTAAGCAGGATCTCGCTTCCCCTGGGGGTATAGAAGTGGTGGGGCTCTCGGTCCCTCCACCAGTGATAGTAGGTACCTCCTTCAGGCCAGTACTTGGCTACTAGGACTCCGGCCTCAGTACTCGTAGCTATTGCGACGGCTGTCATTCAGATGACCCAAATGCTTAGGCAGGCCGGGGTAGACTGTGTTCTTCTGGTTCTTCTATATGGAGGTGCATCAGTTCTCTTCTTGGCACTTTCGCCACAACAGACGAGATATCACATCTTCCAAGATTATTCGCTGTGCTCTAGTGTTGAGATAACTCGTTCTCTACACAATGTTTTTCCATATTGTTGCAGCTTGTCCAGTGACTTATTTATTAACTTTTCAGCACTTCCCAGTACTTATAATTATTTTTTCACAAAATTTCTACAGTGGCACCATTTGCGCAATTGTTAAAGCTTTGGTGCAATTTTCGTATTCGCACAACTTGTTACTTTTGTCTCGCATTTTACATACTTTTTACGTTTTTTGAGAAGAAAAATGAGTAAACGAAAGCTTTTTTTTTAATTGACGAGGCAGTAGAATGTCTCGCCTTATTCGACAAAGAGCTCGTTGATGAGCTAGATTTACGATTTTTATGTTTTTAAATCATTATAGAGATTATTATTTATTATTGTTGTAGATATGTAAGGGCATTTAATTACAGTAAAATAAAAAAAAAAAGTTTTAAAGGAATTTGCGTTGTGTTTTAACTTGAGCAATAGAGGGGAACTCTTAGCGCTGGTGGTAGGACAAAGGCACGCCATTGCTGCGATGAATGTGTTAAAGATGGTGGGCTGTGTCAGCTTTGGGGCTGGAACAGGGTTTCTCAAACTACGATACATGAACTGCTAATGGTATGTTAAGTTGTATTGAGTGGTACAATTTTTACACAGAAGATTTAAAGGATTGTAAAACCTTGCCGCCTTTAACATTTTGTTTTAATCAATTATTCCGATTTTAGTTATTTCATGTGACAGAAGTCTCACGGATGAGTTCTAAAAAGATAACGTGAAATTTTTGGTTTAAAAGAATCGATGAATATATTTCTGACAAAGTGTTAAAATGTGTAATACCTTTCAACTCATCATATCTTAGCAAAACTTGATTTTCATCCTTACTATTAAATAAGGGGACACCTTATCTTCTGAACAATTTTTTTTTATTTGAAGTATTATTGAAAAAGTTTTCATGCTATTAAAACTTAACAATCATATAAAGTCACCTTAAAGAGAAAAAAATTCATTTTAATCTGCTTGTTAAGTTGAAATTTAAATTGTTTAAATTCCCTACTACTTTTTCAAATATGAATATTTTTGCTTCAAATTGTATTTGTAAAGTTACTGAAATATATTACACAAAACTAAGCATGGATTTTAAGGTGCATGTAATATTTGCTGAAATATAGAATTTTTACTGTTTTATGTGGTGAGAAATTAGGGAAATTTAACATTATCTTAATTTATATCTTGTATATCAAAAAACTAAGCAACTGAATGCTTGATGCATGCACAGTTTTATCATGTGCATAACGATAAACAAGTACAAGAAATTTGAAAGCTCTATCTAAAAAAGGAGAAAGGCCTTAACATTTTGAAAACATGAAAGTGAAGAAAAGTCCGACGTGGAGAAAGAGCCAGTTTAAGTTGTCATTTGTGGATGTTTATCATTGGTCATCGTAAATAAGAAGCTAAATAACTTCTGTAATATTAAAGGTGCAAATTTGAAATTTTGATACAATAAGTAGAAAGATAAGATCAGCAAAATAAGCCAATAAAATAAAAATTGATGTTTTGGCAATTTTTTGGGTAATGTGTTCCCTTAATAATAAATATAGAATACAGTTGCAATTTGAAACTGACTTAGTACTGAAATTAACAACGATAAAGCCTGGCATATTGAAATTGGTTGCTATGAAACAAACTCATTTGTCACATTAATAATCATCTTAATATTGTAGTGGTTACAATTCACTGCCTTCTCCTTTTTATGGTAGGTGGCGCTACTAGAGCCATCCAGGTTTTTCCCATGATGCCTCTCTCTCTTCTTCTGTGTACTTGTCTTGTGTTGTTGTTCTCTGTCTTGCGTCTTGTATCTTTTAATGTACTGTGCTGTGGAACTTAGCTATCTAATAAAAATGGTTCCTGAAATTGAATTAATTCTTCAACAGCGGCATTCCATATAAACATGAGTCTTGTCCCTCTACAATAAAAATAAAAGGCATTGTGACTATGTATGTGGTTATGTTCCACATCTCCTCCTAAACCAATGGACAGTTTTCAACCAAATTTTGTGCACTTATTATTCAAGACAAGTGGAAGACACTTATGATCTTTTCAAAGTCCAAAAGTTAATTAAACAGTCAGTTAATTAGAAATTAACCGAAACCGTTTTCCCGCCATAACTTCAGAACAAATTGTCCGACAAAAAATATTTTTGTAACATCTTAAAGTTCAACATTTTGCCTTTTCAGTGATACCAATTTTGTATCTGTGACATTTTTCCTTCAATTTTTATTAATTTTTTTAATTTTAATAATTGTTAATTACGTTCAGACGATTTTGAAATAGCACAAATTTATAGCTACTCCATTGTTATGCAGATGTTAGACTTTGAACTAATTTACCTTTATTTCTGAAAATTTTGCTTATTTTTATAAATATATTTTATATAAGAAGAGAGTCAACCGTCATATTTTAAAAGCCCTTAAAATTTCAATTAATTGGAAATTAAGCAAGATTTTGGCATTTTCCGTGATATTTTTCGAAAATATGTATGTAATATGTCACAAAAACTATTTTTGCACATAATAAAAGTTTAAAAAATTAGCTTTTCATGGCACAACTTTCATTTCCATTCAATTCGTTGCCCTCATTTTACTAATTTTTCAAAACTTAAATTGTGTATAAAATTTACAACACTTTTTTTTTTATTGGTGAAGAACACAAATACATAACTGTTGATAGAACAAATTAGAAGAATTTTATTATTTTTTTATTCATATTTACTCTAACGCTTTTTCTCAATGAAAAATTTACTATGTATTTGTGCCAAAACATCCGTTAAAATCTTTCTACTACTACAAAATTTATGAACAAAATTTGAAGTATCTGTGCAATAAATACTAATAACTTATGGAGAAAATTAGCTATCGGCAGTTTTTAAAAATCGTCTGGTTCAACTGATATCCTCATTTTAATTAAAAAAACATTTCATACGATAAAAGAATTTTGGGTATTGTAATTTTCTATACAAAAGTAGTTTTTTACATCAAAAATATTAGACATGAAAATATTTTAATCTCGAGCAACGCCGGGTATAGCAGCTAGTCAATAATAAATCTCCATATTTGCTATTATGTATTGTTACCCTTTGTTACAATATCGTTGTTGTTCAGGCAGAAGTCACCAAGTCCAAAATTATAGTTTCGAGATGTGGTCCATTTAAGCTTAATTAATTTTGAGTCGTTATGATAAATAGTAAATACTTTCACAGATTTCTGGCTCCTGCGGTTGACTTACTGATGTTTAAATATCAGGTTTCTATCACGAAATAATTAATTGCAAATTCTAATTGACTGCAGTAGTTCGTCAGAAGGTTTTGGTGGACTTGGTGACTTCTGCCTGAATGACTGTGATATATAGTACATTTGTATTTGATTGCAATGTAAATATTTTATTATTTGATAATAAACACTTTGTTTAGGATACATTGATTTTAATTAGAAAATGCTTTGATGATAATACATGTATGACGGATGCCTATCTCTCAGAAAGGAATTTGATTCTCACACCAAAACACCACGAAAAACGTTGTATGGGAGATCTTGTATATCTGGGTAACTACATATGTTAAAAACATAACTAATGTCTTATTTTAGAGATAAAGGGTAACAATAGAAATTACAAAAAAAAAATTTGAAAATCGGAAAAAAGTCACGTGAGTCAAGTAGTCCTACGCTTTTAACATCAGCGGCTGTTTGAAAAAGGCAGCCTCCCGTCATTTTTTTTTATTCTTATTTTTGTCATATAAAATTTAAAATGTTTGTGAACCCTCGGAATAGAGGGTTGCAAGCTCTCAACCCAATTCCACCAGATTCACTGTGTAAATATACCTCTGTTTCTTTTGGTACTTATTAATTAAATATTTGGTTAATGAGTGTGTCTTTTTTTCCTAGCTGACTGCAAGAACATAGCAAGAGTGTTGAGAGACTTGTCCGAAAGAGGAATCGTCTATGAACTAAATGGTGGACTTGCGAAACGTGGTTAATCAAGTGCTTAGTTAATACTTGACTGAAGTGTAAATAAAATAAAAGAATTTTTTATATATTATGTATGATTTTGTTTTTCTGTTTATAAGGTAGATTCCTTGCAGAAAATCTGCCTATTGCAATGCTTCTCATGACGCAACTTTGTGAAAATGTCTGTGTATCTTCTCCGTTCATGGTCCATAGAACCCCTCATTTGATAGTTATATATATATATATATATATATATATATATATAAATAAATATACTAGCCGCCTTTGGCAACCGTATTGTTCGCCGGGAATATAATTTCAACTGAATCTCTTATGTATAAATTGATATTCATGGTCCTCTTAACAAATTTACACAAAGACATCTGAAGTGCAAGAAAAATTATTAAACAACGAAAAATACTTCACACTGAATGTTGTTTACCGAGAGGTTTTTTGAATAAAGAAATATGTAAATAAAAAAAATATTTTACTGTCATAAAACATGCTTATTTTATTTGTTTTCAATCGATGCTAAATATTTCCCTCGCATATCTATCTATTTAAACACATCAGATTTGACGAGAAATCTCTCGAATGAAGAGGCAATTTGCACCCGTCATACCATGACGGGTGATTTTTCTAGTTTAGTATAATTATATTAACCTCCCGATTCGAAGCAATATGAGGGATATTTTGAGATGGACCTCGTAATTTTGTAACGCAGTCAGATGACAAGGACGACACCTGAGCTAGCGCCCCCTTACTAATCTTCCACACCAGCGGGAGGATGTTTTATCTCTACATATGATTTAAACATGCCACATACACGCCGAAGTTTCAGTGGAATCAGGTTTCGAACCTGGAACCCTCTGGCTCGAAAGCAGAAAATGCGACGTAAGTCGCAGAACAAACGCAATCTAATCAAAGCGAGGCGCTCTTTATGCCATGCCTTCTCTCTTCACCTTTCGAGCAACGCAGCCTCCAGAGATTGGAGCAATGGAAAAAATAATTCTAATTCATCGTCTGGCTTAGGGGCCGTCCACAAATGATGTCACGCTCGGAGGGGGTTCGTGAAATTGTGACAAGGGGAGGGAGTAACAAGAAGTGTGACATCACACACTTCGGTTAAAATAAAAACATTTAAAATCAGCAGATTAAATTTTGAAATTACCAGAATTTGAGGGTATTTTTTAATCGGGGCTAAAACAACTTTCATGCGATTTTTTTTCCTCACTTATATTCCTTTCTTTTTGAAAAAGGCATTCAGGGTAGGTTCTGAGAATTTGGTAGCAGCAGAAATTCTTCACCATTAGAAGAAAACCTCCCCCTGTCACACCCTTGAAATGTCCAACAAAAGATGATACGTCGCCCCACCTGGGTGAGTGGGAGAACTGGTAGTGGCACAAACAGGTTGATCTTATTGAGGCGCTTTTTTTTTTAAAATTCAATCTGTTTAAGAGTATTTTGTGTTTATAAAGTAAAGATAAGATTTAAAGCAAAATATATCAAATTCCATTCCAAATTCCAAAATACTGTTTTCAATTGCTCTTTTAAATTAATATTTTATTACTATTGTATATTAATTAGGTTTTTTGTTGTAAACCTTAATCTTATTTCATACAAAATAAGTACCCATATAATCATTGTTATTGTTATGCTCACAAATGTCATATAGTTAAAGTTTAAAAATAAAATTTGAAATATGATCTATAACGTAGTGCTTTGTTTCTGAACTGCAAGTTTATGTTTATGTAATATAGTGTGACATGTGATAAGGGGAGGAGGGGGTATTGTGAAGTGTGACACTTTGTGATCAAAGGGGGGAGGGGGATAAAAAATATTGAAAAAAAGTGTGACATCATTTATGGACAGCCCCTATGCTATGCCTTCTCTCTTCACCTTTCGCGCAAGGCAGCCTCCAGAGATTGGAGCAATGGCAAAAACAACTCTCCTTCATCGTGTGGCTTAAAAGTTCTGTTTAATTTCGAATATCTGATTTCCCCCAAAAATGATGTCAATTCTTTCCAGAAAGTAGAATTGGAAGTTCTTTCAAATTTTATGATGTTGTTATCAGTTTTTCCATGTGTACCACACACAGAAGAAGACAAAAAAGCTCTGTTCTTTGAGTATACTATTTTTATTGACTGGATTTATAAAAATATTGAAGAGTGCAGAAAAAGTGGTTCATTTTTGCTGACTAAGGCTCTGTTAAAAAAGGGCATTAATGAGCTTGAATCAGAGATCCCCAGATTAATGAAATTTATAGTATTTAATACAGTCAAACCCCGTTATAACGTACCCTCAACGGACTGACTCAGAAGTTCGTTTTAACCGAGGTTCGCTGTATCCGTATTTGCAAAAAAAAAAAAAAAAATGCCCTAACATGCTAAGATACTACTTCTGTAATAAACTTTTTAATAACATAATATTTTCAATAGTAATTAGAGACAAATAAAGTATTAAATAGTTCGTTTGCCAACGTTAGCCATGGTCGCTGCAAAGTTCACAGAATGATAAGCAATTGAACTAAAATGGCAGAGAAAACACGTGATTGCTCCTAGGTCGTCTGACCATAAAGTCCTCCCCCTTCCTTGGTTGACACCAGGCCAGGTGTCCACAGGGGGGAGAAGGGCAGATAGAAACTGTAATGGCCTTGTCTATTGCTCCTTTGCCCCACTTATGGGGTTAGCAGCGATTCTAACAAAGGTACAATAGGCGAGGAATGTGGTCTCTGAACCAGAGTATTTCATGCAAAAGGGGTAACTCTTGCAGAAGTTGGGTTGACTTGAGCACAATTAGTAAAGAATGTTCCTTTGGGCAAGTGAAAAGTTTGAACTTTTAGAAATTTTCAGTTCGCTATAACCGAGTCTCTAGCGTTTGCTGTTCGTTGTAAACGTATGAAAATACATTATTAATATAGGGCTTCAGTTGGGACCATGTAAAAGGTTCGCTGTCACCGAGGGTTCGTTATATCCTGGGTTCGCTATATCGCGGTTTGACTGTATTTCTATTCCCGCGTCGGAAGCAATTTGTGAATCGTGGGGATCCACAATAGACAAAATTGTTCAAAAAAGACCCATCGCAATTGACGGAGATGACGCATCAGTTGGAACAACTGACAAAAGAATGTTTATTTATTCCAATGGTGCACCACCTGGTCATAACTCTGTCGCAAAATTGTTAAAAGCGGCCATTGTCGCGATGTACGGGCCAAATTTTCATAAACATTTTGTAAACGGTACTTCCCTATCAATGTCGCAGTATCCGACTTCAAAAGTCATTGACAGAATTGCCAATTCTGAATGTATGCCTTGGTTTTAAATATTTAATTTTAATATAATGTTTTGTCATTAATGAGTAATAAAGATTCTACTGGTTAATTAGTATTTTTATGTCTATTTTGCATTTTACTGTGGTCCGCCAAATTTGGACAAACTAACTGCAGAACATTTCCAACTGTTTGAGGTCACGTTACAGAACACTGGATATAATTCTGCTCCTGGGAATGAGGGTAGTGCAAACCAAATGGGGGGGGGGGACAACAGTACTGTTAATTTCAAAATGAGAAAGGAACACTGTTTTATCATTTACAAGAAATGGGGTGGAAAAGTAGATGCACGCACGGTCCGCCACTCTCCTAAAATTGACTTAAATATTTTGATAAAAAATAAAAATGAGTGAATAACTCGGCCTGTTTCTTATTTAACGACTACAACAACGGTCATTATATATATATATGTTCGCGCCAACTACTAGTTTGGCTCCTTTCATAACTTATAGCAACCCTTTGACGCCGCCATCCGCCATATTGCATCTCTGTCGGAGTCAGTAGAAGTTGTTTGGTTTTTCATGTATGCATGTGGTGTGAGCATCGCAGCTCGCCCATGTATTATCACATCATGTTTCATATCTACTCTACCACATGTGTAACATCAGTTGCTACGTATTCAACGAGAAACGCATTTAGTTCATGTGTGACATCGCAGTCACCGTGTTCAATTGTAGCTCTTGCATGAGCATACTCAACTTGCCAACAGGCAGCGTTTACCAAAATCAAATCTGTATATATTGGAACATCCTGTATATATTGTAAATAAACTATATATTTAAATAATCAATACAGTCCGCTCAATTCGACGAATAAAACGCAAACAATATATATATATATACACTATATCCCCAAAAGTATCCGGACACTTGCAGATTTTCACACTTTTTAGAATTTCTACGGAAAGGTTTAACTGACTGCTTTTAAATTTTGACCATGTAAAGAATAGACAATGACTCACATTTTACCTTGAATATTTGGTCCTGAGGGCAATTAGGGGACCGTCTACAAACTGATGAAGACAAAAACGTTTTTGGCCCACCCCGCTTCACAGAATACTGATAACAATATGAAACTTTCAGAAGTGGTAATGTATAATGTGCATAATATTTACAGGAATTTTCGTAAACTCAGCACAAATATTTGAGAAAATACAAAGGTTTTCTTAAAAAATCTCAAATTTTACCACCTGTTTTTTGCTTATAACATGCAGAGTTTTCTGTTATATTATACGAAACTTACAGGAAAGACGACAATATGTTAGAGAAGTATTTTGTAAAAATTTGGAAAAGAATTTGAATATTACAGGAATTATGAGCAGTTTTGGTAAATACTGTTTTACTGCGTATGCGCGAAACATAGTGTAATTTTTCTTTCACAACTTTAAAGCCAGATATAGAGGGCAACTTATATTAAAAAATTCAGTTCAATATCATTAGTATTCAGAAAGATATCGGCATTACAACGATCAGAATTTTAGCTCCTGTCGAAGAGAAGCTAAAATATGAGGGGTTGTACACAAATTGATATTTTTTAAACTTATATCTTTAAATAGTTATATTGAATTGTATAGTGGTTAGAATTTGCTTCGACTCTTGACTAGCTTTCCGCAGCCCACTAATTCGCTATCCGAGGCCCAGAAGTGGGCCGCGGCCCATGGGTTGGGAGCCGCTGTCTTAGAAGTTAAGAGCTGAAGAGTAATTTTCAACCCCAAACTTAGATTCCTTTTTAACTTCGCATATGATAACCTCGTTAGAAAACTCTCATCAGTTGCCAAGGTTGTCGATTTTTTTATTTAAAAAAATCGATTTATTTGATTTAAATCGGATTGTTTTTATTTAAATCAAGATTTTTTTATTTTAATGATTTTTTTAAAACCATATATGTATATATATAAAATGATTTCTTTGTTGCTGTCGTTAAATAAAAAACAAGCCGAGTTATTATTGATGGTGGTGCAGAATGTGGCAGCAGTTCTTACAATGATATAACAAGGAGCCACAATTTTGAGAAGACTAATTTATTAAAAACATTTAAAACTGATGAATGAACTCAACTCGAGTTCATAAAGAAAACATATTATCATGATAATCCATCATAATAATAATAAGACATCACTCCAATTCTGCTATATATACTTGTGCAAGAACTAAACATTCCCGTCTTTGGAATGACGTCATAACAAACCAAGGTTCAAATCCTCTTCACTAAGAGCGGATAAAACGAACATTATGCAAATGTGAAGAACAGAAATTGAAGTTTCGTCCAACGAAGTAATGTTCATTTATTATGGGAGAGTGGCAAACATACGTACGTCTTAGTTGAAGTTTCAAGTAAAAAAGAGAACAGAAAATCCCTGCATTTCCTCAGGTAGGGAATTAACGTATAGACAGTGATCAAAGTGAAGGGAATATTGGCTGATTTTAATAAATTACGTAAGCGTTTTAGGGAAAAGTCTGGCGCCAAGGAGATGCCGTCATTATTTTCTGTGGGCACGTGAAAGCGATTAAAATATTCTTTTAGTAATAAATATGCCAAAACGAAAGATTTAATATACCTCCAGCGCTGGAAATAGAGCGAAACTGGAGTTTAAGAAAAGAGATTTTGGAATACATTAGGACTTTAAAACATATAAAATTAGAATTTGAAATAAAATTAAGTGAGATTATTACATATATATATATATATTCAATATTTGTATATTAGACAACGAGCCCTACAGTCATAGAATTATATTATATAACAACATACCATTGATGAAGCTGTACTTTCTTTCTAAAAAAAACATAAATTAAAAAATTTAATTCAAACATGTAACAACTATTAAAATAATATTTGTGAGTGCACGCACGCACACACAAACATTGACTTTTATAAGTATAAATCATAGTTTAAATTGCACTATGTATATGTTTGTATTTTTTTGGACATTTATATGAATTACTTAATTATTTTACATTTGAAAATTATTGCAATATAAAAACTTTGTTGTCCCCAACAATATTTAGTTTTCTCCAATATTAAAATGAAACTCACTGCATTTTACTATGTTCCTTCTCTGTGAACATGTGATCCTTGGAATATTTATTTTATTGTGTTGCTCATTAGAGATTTATTCAAAATCTAATTTGCTTGTGTTCTCAAATGTAAAGATATGGAAGTACTCTAGTTACATCAATTCAATGAAATATTATTTTATGTTCTATATTGTGACAAAATCGTCTTGTGGGTGTACGTGAATGCAGTCCAATAAGCAGGATTTAAAAAAATAAAGCTCTTTATTACAAATATTCTAAGATAAGAAACGTAGCACAAGCATTCAAACAGCTCGCGTAAAAATTCACAACAGAGATTACCATTAAATCTCAACACAGCACTCAAAGGCTTCTTGTCAGCTCACCAGCTTGCTTGCTGATCAAAATCCAACTGACTACTCTTGGCTTGAGAGCTTGCCTTTTATACTTTTCAACAGGAAGTGACTTCATTACGTAGGAAGTGACATAATCTCTAGAAAGTTCATGAAACCAGTAGAAATAGGTTGAAAGTTCGAGGTCCTTCTAGAAAATTCATTTTGTCGCCAAAGTCGCCAACTTTTCCGCCAAGTCGCCAAGATTAGCATCTCAGGGAAACGACTTTATAGCTTTGCAACAAAATATTCTTTCTTTAAATATACATTTAAAAACATTTTTAAATCACTATTTAAAGATACACGAACAATTTTATTTCATTAAAGCAGATTAACTTGATATTTAAAGTAAAGTTATTTGAATCAGTAATTGTTTTTAAAAAAATCACTTGATTTAAATCGCCATTTGAATCAGTGATTTTCATCAACTGATTTAAATCTCTGCAACCCTATCAGTTGCATTCTCTCTCTACCTCTCTCTTAAACCAACTCTTTCAAGGAGACATTAACCCATTACTTACCATTGTCTCCTTTTATGGAATGCTTGTTTTTTTTATTTATTTCTACCTAAATTGTTGCACATATGTTGCTTTGACTGCTATAACAGTTACAAACTCAATTAAAATAATTTTTATATTTAAAAATAAAATTAATTCTAATTAAAGCTTAATTAATCAATTCTAATTAAAAATTCAAAACAGTGTTAGTTTTTATACTTGATTCGTGTTATCATATTAGTGCTTTTCTTTTTTGAAAAAATCAAAATAATAAGAGTTTTGGCACTTAATGGGTTAAGACAGAGTCTACGACCGACATATATCTCATTAAAATGAAAACACAAGAAGTAATTTCGGAAGATTTAAGCTGGATATTCATGGGAAGAGGCTGTTCCACTTCATTTAGAGGACTCCATGCCACTTTTTAGCCCATCAATTTAGGTGGGTCATTCACGGGTAGGACCACGCCAACCGCAATGCCATAACCTATGGGTACCCTGATACCCTAGGATACTGCGCCTCCCCCAGATTGACTCCAATCCTCATTCTCCCTCCTCCACGGGTGGTTTTCGCTTTTTACTTTCTCGTATATATTTAGAGAAAGTATTGTAATCGTCAAAAAATTCGAACTCGAGATTTTGACGAGTCTCCACGTTTTAGACCTCCCCGAGTCCGAAAAACACAATTTTGGAATTATGTCTGTCTGCGTGTCTATCTGTGAACACGATAACTCGAAAACTATTAGAGCCATGGGGATGAAATTTGGTATGTAGTCTTTAAACATATTTTGTAGGTTTTTATCAAATTTTGGACAAAATCCGTCTACGGAAAGTGCCTGTCTGTTTGTCCGCGGTTACGCGAACACTATAACTCAAAAACTTGAATAGCTAGATGGATAAAATTTGGTACACAGTTTTATCATCATAAATGCGGGTCTGTATAAAATTTTGGGCCAAATCCGTCAAAGGGTTGGCTGTCTAATTTACTGTTGAAACGCGCATGCGTACTGAAAGCAATCTGTGCACGCGAAAGGAACGGAATGAAATTTCATTACGGAGTAGCGAATTACGTCAGTTTGTCCTTGAGCCGGTAAGAGCGGAAAATCGGTACGAATCTTTTTGTATTTGATTCTTTACCTAGATATTTTTCAATCACTGTAATGAAAAACCTTCTGCTAGTCATTGGATTCTGGGTAACAGTAGGTTCGATTATTTTTAGCCACGCGGGGGAAGGGGAAACGGCAACTTTTTGGGGAAGTATACGAGAAAGTTTAGGGGAGAACACTCCCGCTGGTTGGAGAGAGCATCCTCCACTCCGGCAGGGTCGTCTTTTACTTTGATGGTCCAATACTCCAAATGGAAAACGAACAACATTTTATTTCCAAACTTTCCCCTGGACTACACCAATTTTCAACGGATTTATGCATTGACGAACAGGAGTGGCGTTAGAATCCGCCCGGCGGGGGGCGGGGGCGGGACCTGCTGCACAATGGGAGGGGTGTTTTACTAGATTCTTATTTATCTACCACTAGCAGTACGCTCACGGCGTTGCCCGTGGAATCAGGGCTTCAACAAAATCAAACCAGCGGGAGTGGTCTCCCCTAAACTTTCTCGTATACTTCTCGAAAAAGGTGCTGTTTCCCCTCCTCCCGCGTGGATAAAAAAATTCGAACCTATTGTAACCCAGGATCCAATGACTATCAGAAAATATTTAGGTAAAAAATCAAATTCGAAGAGATGCGTTCCGATCAAATGAATACCGATTTCTACTCTTTCTTGGCTCAAGGACAATCCTTCCGCGTGCACAGATTGCTACCAAGTACGCATGCGCATGGAGAATCGGATGAAAAAAAAAGCGCCAAGCAGGAGTCAATAAATATCTCGCACAGAAGATTGCGTTCAATGCGCATGCGCGTGGAGATAGCGGACTCGTTGGAGATGCGCTTATATAGACATACAGACAGTCAACCCTTTGACGGATTTGGCCCAAAATTTGATACGGACCTACATTCATGACGATACAACTGTGTACCAAATTTTACCCATCTAGCTATTCAAGTTTTTGAGTTATAGTGTTCACATGACTTCGGACATACAGATAGACAGACTTCCCGTGGATGGATTTTGTCCAAAATTCGATAGAAACCTACAAATTATGTTTAAAGACCACATACCAAATTTCATCCCCGTAGCTCTAATAGTTTTCGAGTTATCGTGTTCACAGACAGACAGACACACAGACATAATTCCAAAATTGTGCTTTTCGAACTCAGGTAGGTCTAAAACGTGGAGATCCGTCAAAATCTCGAGTTCGAATTTTTTGACGATTACAATACTTTCTCTCTGCATACTTCGTATACGAGAAAGTAAAAAATGTCCACAATGACATGAAAAAGTTTTGAAAACGAAACAAAATCAATCAAAAGATACACAATATTGATTTTCCCGCTTATTATTTTAAACAGTACAGAGTACGTTAATTCAAAACGATATTAAAAAATTGCAACGTGAAAATCATTTTTATACTGCAAGCAAAGTATGCGAGACGAATAAATACGTTAAGATACTGCCGAAAATGATAATCAGAGTCATTCAATTGAGGGTTATGACGTCACCTGCGCTCTGCACCGTCAGCCAGTGAAATTGCCAGCAAGGTTTCTGAAAAGTGTCGCGGGAGCAAGATAACTTTCAACTGACTAGGAAAAAAATAATTTAAAAAAAAACAGCAGAAGCTATTTTAACCGTTCTTGTTTTAAATCAGAGAGAACCGTTCCAGTTATAAGCTGAAAAAAATTGAAAATAATAGCATTATTAGAACGTCGGATGCAGCAAATTTAAAAACAAAAAATAAAATCTCGATGGCAAAACTGACTATTTTTTAAAAATTCTCAAAATTCAGTAAATTACGTTTGAAGCTCAAAGCAAACTTCATCAGAACGAAAATTGTTTGTTCTCTCCGATAGTGCATTGGTTGTTTTTCAACGATCATTAGAAAAGATACTACAGCCCTAAACGTGCCAAAAATGATTCAAAACAACACAAAACATTAAATAAGAAAATTTCTAGATTGAATTTTAAAATTCGGGCTTCGATGTGGATTGAGTCACCATTACGACTACCTGTGTGCCAAATTGCAAGGTTGTAAGTGCGATAAATTCGTCTAGACATCGCACGCACGCACACACACAAACATTGTCTTTTATAAGTATAGAGTTGAATAGAATAACCTGTTGAGTAAACGGGGTTCAAAAAGTTACCCGACGGGGGACACAGCATCCCCGAAAGGGTTCTGTGGCTTCCCGGACACCCCACTGACACTATAGCTGTTGGCGAAGGGTTTTGGAGCGATGTGCGCCAAACGGAGTGGAACGGCGGCCTCGTGAATATCCCGGTTTAGGTAGCTACATGTAAAACATGCTAGTGGCTATCGTTGGATGTAGTCTGTATGACCAAGAAAAATCATTTGCAATATAACGTTCCCAAGCAAAGCTTTAAGCTTCCTTCTGTATTCAAAGTTTTTTCTTGTCGTCGTTCACAACTAAGTTATATCTATTCACTAGCAGTACGCGCACGGCGTTGCCCGTGGAATCAGGACTACAACAAAATGAAAAAAAAAAAAAAAAACCCGCCCACAATGACATTAAAAAGTTTTGAAAACAAAATCAGAACAAAAGATACACATTATTGATTTGCCCGCTTATTTTTATATTCAAAAATTGGAACGTGAAAATTATTATACTGCAAGCAAAGTATGCGAGATGAATAAATACGTTAAGGTACTGCCGAAAATAATAATCAGTCATTCAATTCAAGGTTATGACGTCACCTCCTCTTCATCCAATCAAATAACCAGCTGCGTTCCTGAGAAGTGTCGCGGGAGAAAACTCGCTCGATAAAAATAACTTTCATCTGCCCAGGAAAAAATTAATTTAACAAAATGGGATAAGATATTTTAACCGTTCTTGTTTTAAATCCGACAGAACCGTTCTAGTTATAAGGTGAAAAAAATTGAAAATAATAGTGTTATTAGAAAGTCGGATGTAACAAATTTAAAAACAAAAATAACATTTCGATTGCAAAACTGGCTATTTTTTAAAAATTTCTCAAAATGCAGTAAATTGCGTTAGAAATTCAAAACTAACTTCATTAGAACGGAAATCGCGTGCTCTTTCCGATGGTGTATCTATTTTTCTCGTACAGTTATCCGAAACCATGCTATTGAGAAATGAGTGCAAAAAATCACCCAAAACAACACAAAACATTAAATAAAAAATTTTCTAGATTAAATTTTAAAATTTCGGCTTCGAGGTGCATTGATTCACCATTACGACTACCTGTGTGCCAAATTTCATGGCTGTAAGTGCGATAGATTCGTCTGTACATCGCACGCAGGCACACACACATACAAACATTGCCTTTTATAAGTATAGAGAGATAACGATAAATAATTTGAATAAAATTGTATTCTCAAAAGGGTATTTATCAAAATTGTCGTTTCTGCAAGTGAGAAATGTGCTTCAGACTCTACGTCTTCCTTCTCCATGGTATTTGCTACAAAAATAATAATAAATCATTGTTTCGTCGAGCAATTTGCATCCAGGCAACGCTATCATTAATTTGTTTTAAAAAGTGCAGAATACTCTTAAGTGACGATGAAGTTTTTCATAAACAATGAAACTTCTCCCATGAGAATGCTTAGACAAATGAAGCTGTTTCCAAGGGGGAAAATTAAAAACAAAAAGCGGGAAATGTCATTTTTATTTACACACAAAAAGGGATATTTTTTTCTGTTTACAGAGAAAGAAAGAATAATAATAACAATTATTTCTCGTGTTTGTTTTTCTATCCTTATATGAAAGAAATAGAATTCATTAAAATAAATGTATTTCTACCTCTCTGTGGGATTCTTTTCACTAATTTGGAAGAAATTTAAACATATATCAACCTTTAAAACATAAATTATTAACCAACTCGGCACTTTAGAGGATTTTATTATTTACGAATGTCTTTTTTTTTTGCGTTTTCATTTTTATTGCATGTTCATTGTTTCTTTATTTCATTTTTCGGGAGAGATGTTTTCTCTCTCTCTCTCTTTTGTTTATTTGTTCTGTGTTAAAAATTCAAGAAAGATGAAATATGTGTATGGCTACTGAGGAAGGATTATTTCAATGAAAGTGGTGTAAGAATCATTTGTTTAATTTTTAAGAGATAGCACTTTTAAAATTGTATAAAACAATAATAATATAAATATTTCGTTTTACAACTGTTTGATTTGTCTGACAATATAGCCATATTAATATACTTAAATGATAATGCCATCTATTTAACCAGCGGCAGTGATCTCCTCTAAACTTTCTCGTATACTTTCCCAAAAAGGTGCTGTTTCCCCTCACCCCCCCCCGTGTGGATAAAAAAACTCGAACCTACTGTAACCCAGAATCCAATGACTATCAGAAAATTTTTCATCGTAGATTATAGTGATTGTAAAATATTTAGAAGAATCAAATTCAAAGAGATACGTACCGATTAAAACCCATGTAGCACACACATTCACTCTTGCCGGCTCAAGGACAAAGTGACGTAATCCTTCCGGGTGCACAGAGATTGCTACCAGTACGCATGCGCATGGAAAATCGGATTAAAAAATTGAATATGCAATTTCAACGCCTTTTTTGAACCGATTGAAACGAAATTTGGGCACAGGTCTATAATTAATGTTAGCAACCGTCATACCAATTTTTATTTATATAAGTCAAAGGGTTTAGGAGATATAATTTTTACAAATATACGATTATACAGTCCGAGAGACAGTCAACCCTTCGGCAGATTTAATCCAAAATTTGATACGGATCAACATTCATGATAATAAAACTGTGTACCAAATTTTATCCATCTAGCTATTCCAGTTTTTGAGTTATCGTGTTCACATGAATGCGGACAGACATACAGACAGACTTCCCGTCGACGGATTTTGTCCAAAATTTGATAGAAACCTACTAATTATGTGTAAAGATCACATACCAAATTTCATCCCTGTATCTCTAATAGTTTTCGAGTTATCGTGTTCACAGACATAATTCCAAAATTGTGTTTTTCGGACTCAGAGAGTTCTAAAACATAGAGATTCGTCAAAATATCGAGCTCGAATTTTTTGACGATTACAATACTTTCTCTTTGTATACTGCGTATACGAGAAAGTAAGAAGAAAGCCACTTATTTAGAGCTATAATATAATTGTATAACTGTGCTTTTTACTCTCTCGTATACGAAGTATACAAAGAGAAAGTATTGTAATCGTCAAAAAATTCGAACTCGAGATTTTGACGAATCTCCACGTTTTAGACCTCCCCGAGTCCGAAAAACACAATTTTGGAATTATGTCTGTGAACACGATAACTCGAAAACTATTAGAGCTACGGGAATGAAATTTAGTATGTGATCTTTACACAAAATCCGTCTACGGGAAGTCTGTCTGTCCGCGTTCATGTGAACATTATAATCCAAAAACTTAAATAGCTAGATGGAGAAAATTTGGTACACAGTTTTATCATCATGAATGTAGGTCCATATCAAATTTTGGACCAAATCCATCGAAGGGTTGATTGTCTGTCGGTTTGTATAATCGCATATTTTTAATCGCAATAACTTCTTAACAAAATTACTTAGATAAATGAAATTTGGTATGTGGTCTTCTTACCTTAATTGTAGATTTGTGTTTGTGTCCAATTTTTGTGTCAATCGGCTACAAAAAAGGCGTTCAAATTGCATAATTAATTTTTCTAATCCGGTTCTCCATGCGCATGCGTATTGGCAGTAATCTCTGTGCCCGTGGTAGCTATTGAGCGAATTACGTCACTTTGTCCTTGAGGCGGCAAGAGTGGAACCTAGCAGTGTGTGATTGATGCTTTTCGATCGGTACGCATCTCTTTGAATTTGATTCTTCACCTAAATATTTTACAATCACTATAATCTGCAATGAAAAACCTTCTGATAGTCATTGAATTCTGGGTTACAGTAGGTTCGATTTTTTTTATCCACGCGGGGGGAGGGGAAACGGAACATTTTTGGGGAAGTATACGAGAAAGTTTAGGGGAGGCCACTCCCGCTGGTTTAAAGTGTGAGAGTGTTTTAAAGGTCGATGGGGAAAATAAATAAATGGGTTTATTTTTTTATCACCCCCGACGACCCACTCACTATGAAGCGTTTTAGCGGTCCAAGCCAAAGAGTACAAAAAAAGTGTTACATAGTATAAACATTCATAAAATACAAAATATGCATGTAAAAATTACAATTTTTCGAAATAATATACAGGGTGTCCACACTTATCGTGGTCCAATAGCTAATTTCTAAACCGTTAGAAATAGACATATAGTTCCAATCGGAAAAATGATTTCAATGAAGGGAAGAATTATATTATATGTCTTTTGAGTGAATAAATATATTTCTGAAAAAGTTACGAAATCTAACTTTTTATACGGTCCCACGGTTCTATCAATCATATTTAGTTAAATATTCTTGACACACAAAGAATTTAAACGAAAAAAGTTTCGCTCTTCTGCTATTAAAACTGACCGAGTTATGGAGCTTTGAATATCGCTGACTTAGACCACTTTACACCATCTTAATAGCCGTCTCATAGACGATCCACCAATCAATACACAGCACCAGAACTCGCTCAGTTTTAGCCGCAGAAGAGTGGTTCATTGTTTGTTTAAAATGTTAGAATGTCAAAAATATTTTTCTAAATATGACTGAGCCGAAACTGAGCTTTGAATTTCATGATATTTAACCAATCAGCGGCCTCGTCGATCAAGTGCTGTTCATTGGTTGGTGGATCGTCTCCAAGACGGCAATTGAAATGGTGTAGAGTTGTCTAAGTCAATGATATTCAAAGCTCATAACTCGTCAGTTTTAGTCGCAGTAGAGTGGGACTTTTTTCGTTTAAATTTTTTGAGTGTTAAGAATATTTTAATAAATATGATTGATAGGACCAGGGGACCGTATAAAAAGTTAGATTTCGTAACTTTTTCAGAAATATATTTATGCACACAAAAAACATGTATTATAATTCTTCCCTTCATTTAAAGCATTTTTCCGATTAGAATTATATGTGTATCTCTAACGGTTTAGAAATTAGCTATTGGACCACGATAAGTGTGGACACCCTGTATATGCGATATATTAGACAGCCATGGATGCATGCAATGAGAAATCCAATGTTATGCCAAACACAGACTAATTTTGTTCGGGAACCACAAACAAACAAAAAATGTATAAAAGTTATTTAATTTAAAATGTAAAGTTAATTTTAAATGTAAAGCATTTAATTTAAATGTATATATATGTTAAAAAATCTCGAAAGGTTAAATGAGTTGTCATATTTTGACCCAGGATTTGATAGCGCGTCGTTCATGTTTGTATGCCGTTTTGGACTGGATTGGATTTTGGCGTTTAATGGCACAAGAAATTGGATTTTGGCGTTTAATGGCACAAGAAATTGGATTTTGGCGTTTAATGGTACAAGAAATATCGGATTTTGGCATTTAATGGCGCAAGGAATTGGATTTTGGCGTTTAATGGCACAAAAAATCGGATTTTAGCGTTTAATAGCACAAGACATTGGA
>BGPR01007676.1:0-62737 GCA_013235015.1 Araneus ventricosus
AATAATTTTTATATATTACAATTAGTTTACTTTCATTTTTGTTTGTTACCTTACAATACATGACTCTAATTTGGACTTTTAATATTATTACAATACATCTATTTTTTATTTCTAAATCATGAGGTGTCAATTAAGACTCTTAAAACCAAGAGTATTAAAATTATTTTATTTTTAAGGTATTAAGTTACGATACACCTTAGAAAAAGATTTTAAAAAAACTGGAAGAATCATCAGTCGCGTAAACTTTTCAGTTTTAAAGCGAAGCTCATTAATAATTCAAGCAAAAAATTTTCAAATGACGTGTACAGTGTTGCATGACACCAGCCTCGTTGATAAAACTGTTACGGTGACAGCATCATTTGCCGCCCTTTTACTACACTCGCTGTAAAAAGAGCAAGATTAATTTGTGAAGATGAAAGTCAAAAAGTTAAAGTGTGAGATGCGATAAATGTTGACAACTGATTGCTAAATTATGATGCCGTTGTCGCCGAGAGCGTGTTTGAAAAGCTCGATAGGTGTGAAGAAAACGACATATTAATTGGCGAAGCATGACATATTTTGCTAAACTCTTTCAAAAGAATGATTAATTGAAAGTTAAAATAATAAAACGATTAATTTACACTGAAATCTTTGAAAGCTCGTAGCAAAAAATGATAGATTAATTACTATATTTTAAAAACATATATTGCTATATTTTTAACTTCTGAAAAAAATTCCTTGCTTTAATGATAATTAGTGCTCTTATATGTTCCTATGTTTGAATAAAAGAGTAAACAATTACGCTATTTCAAAATTCTCCTTTTTTTATGTATTTTGAAGCAGATAATTGGTTTTAATATATAACACACATATTTTTGAGTAAATAATTGGTTTTAATATATAGACATACATATTTTAAAGTAAATAATTGGTTTAATATATCACACATTGTTTCCCTGAGGATACTTGCTACTGTAGGACTATTTATTTCTTGGAAGAATTTTTCTGGGTTTTATGGGAGGAAATGAAATGTGGCAAAATTGAAATTTATTCTGTGTCCACATCTGCTTTCTATCATTCATGTAAAGATATTTTTAAAAGAATTTCGTAAATTTTAACAATTGCTTGTTTATAATTTTTCCTTATTTGGTGCTTTTTACTTGATAATCTAATTTTAATGATTTATTTTCCTGAATACGATCAAATTTTTTATATCCTAATATAGTCAAATTATTACTGAATTTAAATAAAAAAAGAATAATTGCAGACAAGTAAAGAAAAAATGTTCGCCAAAGACAACAAATCTTTTGGAATTTTGCTCTTATTTTGGTAATAAATAAGCAAACAAATATTTACCTATTCTGGCCATTTTCTGTAAAAACAATTTTACCGATTTAATAAATTGGATGTTTTCATCAAATCTTCTAAATCAAAATCTAACAATGTTTGCATTCCTAAATTACTCATGTTTTTATTTTGTCTTGTTTTAACTCAAGTGATAATTTTACTCCAATACCAATGCCGGCTTCCTTAAACAAAGGAAAAAATACTTTAAAATAACTTAAGAAAATTCTAGATTATTTTAATGAAACTAATACACATGAATGAAGTTGAAAAATTACATCTGACAGTTTTTTATTCTAAAGGGCCCTTAAGTATGAATTATAACCTCTCTAAGAATCAATATTGCTTAACATTTAACATTTATTTATTATTTAAATACTAGCCGCCATTTATGACCAACTGTTCGCCCGTAATATTAAAAGACTGTGACTTGCAACTGACTGGCTATACCTGCAACTTTGCGAAATAAATTGGAGTTTGTAGAGGCTGAGGGACTCTGCCAAAGTTTTATTTTGTGATATATCTCGAAAATGGAAGGTGGTGGGTGGCATCAACCATTAATGGAATATCTGCGAGGTCATAAGATTTCATATGAAATAAATATTGCTGAAATAGGTCCAGTGGTTGGGGTTGGGGTACAGTTCTTCTGGTTAAGCCATTGGTTTTAAATATATAAATTGCATTAGATTCATTTCTTTATTATGGTACCGAAGCTCAGAGAAAAGAAATGCCTACGTAATATCCCCACTGCAAAGAAAATCGAAACATTCTTTAATTAATGGTCTACGTTGTTTAATTGTCTGATTATCATTTCAAAGCAATGAGATAATGGAAAAATTAGCTGTAAATATTCTCTGTATAACATATAATAAATAAAAAGAAATTGAATTTTTAAAGGGGAAATTTATTATTACCACAATTGATAAGGCAGGAAATAATTTTTGCATTATGTGTAAACTTCACTTCAAGGAAATAATGCTTAATGAATATAATTCAAATAATACTTATCAATTAATAAAATTTGGCAAAAAAGAACTTGACAAAAGAATGTTAGCACTTGCTAAAAAAACTCAAATTAAAACCAGTAATTTAAATTATCCTTACCTCTTCCCCACTATAAAATTTTATAAAAATCCATTAAAATTTAAATTTGTTACTTGTAGCACTGGTAGTTATAATTATTATTTTGGCAAATTCTTCTTTAAATTTCTAAAAATTATTCTTAAAAAAATTAAACAGGAAGAGAGCTTCATTATTGACAACAACACCAAAATTTTGGACTTTATCAAAGAAAATAAAATTTTTAGCATTCATACATTTGATTTTGAAAATCTTTTTACTAGCCTCCCACAAAACACTTAATTGAAGTGTGCTCTAATTTATTTGATTTATACCTTAATACTGATTTAATTGATAAAAATAAATGGTTAGAAATTTTCAGGGTAAATATTTGTGAAAATTATCTCTTTAATGGAATTAACTACTATAATCAGGTTCTTGGTATTCCTATGAGTTGTTGTTTTTCAAGTGCACTAGCCAATTTATTTCTCCACTCATTTGAGAGAGATTTAATTAATAATGAAATTGTTTATGGCTTTCGTTTCATTGATGACCTTTTTGTCTTTAATCATAATAATGTTAACTCCATTTTTAGCTGTTATCCAAAAGAACTCAAATTAAATAAAACTAATAATGAATTGAACAAATGTAATTTTTTGGATCTAGAAATTGAAATTTTGAATTCAGATATTTCAGTTGGAATATTTGACAAGAGGAAAGAATTTAATTTCAAGGCTATTTCACTTTGCAACTTTCAGACAAGTCTTCATTTTAAAATCATAAAGAACTCTATTTATTCTCAAATTAATAGGATTAAACATATTTGTAATAACCACTCTACTTTAGTTAAAGCCTTAGGTAATTTAAATAATAACTTAAAGGATAACGGACTCCCTTATTGTTTCCTTAAACTTGATCTCTTTATTAAAAATAGTTTTTGTTCTCCTGAGAAATAGTTCGAATTTTTCTTCATAGATGGAGTTACTGGCTAGCTTCTAGATCGTCGATTGTTTTTATCTATAGCTTTCTTTTTCTGCTTGGCTTGCTTTTGAAAGAAAGTAAATTTTTTTATCTCTTTCTTCTGATTATGGATATGGTGATTTTTTGGATTTATGTTCTTTATTTGGTGGCCGTACAAGATTCAGACCACAGGAAGGAATAAATTTTGACTTTTTGTCATTCCTTTCCACAGAAAATCTTGTTCTTTTTTGAACTAAAATGGCGTGTGGTTTCTGATGAGTCCGCCATTTTAGTTCCTTTCCATTTTGAATAATTTCCAATTAAAGTGTTCTAGTATTAGAGAATTTTTGGTTTTATTTTATAGTTTTTGTTGTATTTTTAAAAAAAATTCTGTTGAAGCAATTACTGTTTGCTGCTGCGTTTGCGCGCAAAAACGTTTGTTGTTTTCATTATTTTTCATTTTTATTATTGTTTTTTGTTTTCTTTTAATTTATTTTCCTTTTAATTTAAATTTTTATTATTTGTTTTTGTATTTTATTAGATTCGGCTGCATATGCGCCTTTCTATTTAATGCAAAATATGTTTTTATTTTAATTTTAATATATTTAAATTTAATTAATTAATTTTGCTAAATTTTATGAATTGTAACCATTAAATATAAAAAGGATTCTTTGACGGAAATATTCCATTTTAAACCTATCTTATTCTTTAGTGGAATGGTCTAGCACTCAGCGGGTATTTAAGCGAATACATTAAAGCCATGTCATAGAATGTTTACTTATGTAGTCAACATACACAGAAGTTCTATGGACGTCATAAATATTTGAAACAATGTAGGAAACAAATATTAACATAGCAAATACAATTAAGACTGCTGCGAAAATAATTTCACCATTTCATTGGACACAACAATACTTTGTGTCTTGGAAAGGGTCTGAGATTAATTTTCTGTCGCTGTTAGTGTATTTGTTTAGCAATGCAACGGAGTAAGTGTTTGAACGATTCAAATATACGCTGAAGTCTTAAAAACCATATTACAGCAGCTTGCAAATTTACATATGCCTCTCCGTTAAAGATGTAAACGAATTTTGAGAGCCAGCGCTACATGTTGCACTATTGTAAAACGTGGAATAATGAGATAATATTTTAAAAAATTATCGGTAGGAATGAAAAAAAAATTATTTTTTCATTTCAATTGTGTGAAGCTTTAATAAGTCCCCATGATTATGATGCTGATGATGATGTATCCACAGAGTCAGTCAGATAAAACCTGAATTACAGCGAATAACATTTACTGATATAAGAATCAAAAAATTTTCTTCTAGAAATTTTCTTTCTGATAGTAATAGTTCAATAAAACAATTTTATCTCAAATTTAATTGGTTGACAAAGAAAACAAAAGGACAAATATCCTAATATTATATTTTCCTGTACTTTATAAACATAGCTACCGAAAAAAAATCATGAAATAATTTGTAGAAAGTTTTCAGGTGTTTTTGATAAATGATCCACAATTTTGGTATTTTTCAAACAAATGCAGGCAAAAAATCTTTTTTCAAATGAGGTGCTATTAAGAATGTAACAGTGAAAATACGCGACAGCCTAAAATGTGGAATGAACTCGTCAATTGATCATTGAAACCAAATGCATTTCATCAGAAAGCCAAGTTATACATGAAGATAAGAATAAATGGAAGAGTTTATCTTCGCTTATGTAATAAAACAATAATTCTCATCGAAATATCTGTTCACAAACTACGAAAAATCTGCTCTTTTTAAACACTTTTATTTCACTTGACTTGTTTCATATCTTTAATATGGAATTTGGAAACTTGGGGACTACAGGTTTGAAATTTTAACCACTTGCATATTATCGATGACAATACCAGATTTTATACTTTCAGAGCTTAATTATTATTTAATCCTTAAGTAAATGAAATTTTTATTGCGTTCTCGTGGCACCTTACGGTAGTGAGTTTGATAAACGTTAGATATCAAGATTAAAAATAAGAAAGAAATTAAAATAAAAAAAGATCTACTGTTTAGTGCAGTGGTTCCCAACCCATGGGCCGCCGCTCACTTGTGGGCCTCGGATAGCGTATTAGAGGGCCGCGAAATGAGAATGAAAAACCGCGAAGTCAAGAGTCGAAGTCAGGGGAGCTTAAAGAGACTTCACTTGTTTCTTGCTTTATAAAACAATATAGTTGTATTCCTTTTAATTTTCACTAATTACTAGCATATAAGGGCATCTAATATATATATATATATATATTGTATTTTGTTTGTCTGTTTACGTGTTTGTATTTTTTCATTTGTATATTTAGTTAGTGGGCTTGAAAATATTTTTTTACACAACAGGTGGTCCGCACAACCAAAGAGGTTAGGAACCACTGGTTTAGTGCATTAATAAAAGTATAAAATCCTGAAAGGTAATTTCTTTTGATGTGAAGGGTAGAGACAATAAGCCTATAGCTATTCTTGCATCTTGGCGAAATAAATTGACGCACTGGCAGTTGTAGAGGCTGAGGGACTCAGCTAAAGGTTTTTTGTTCTGTATCTCGAAAATGGAGAGCGGTATGTGACAGGCGACCCTTGATGATATATATAAATGTCATAAGCTTCCATATTAAATAAAAACTGTCGAAATCGGTTCAGTGGTTCGGGATGGGGAACTGATTCTCTAGTTTTGCCAATTATTTTAAAGGTATTGCACTTCTCAAATATAGCGTAATTTTGGACTCATTAATTTCTAAAATACACTTTTTTTCAGTTTCCCTTTGGATATCCATCCCCCATTATGTTCCAAATTTGATATGAACATATGTTCAAAATACTGAGAGTACTGTCTAATTTTTGCACAAGTCTGTTTTCTGCGTTTAATGGCACCTTACACATATTTAGTCAACTTGAATGACTTTTTTGTCTGCTTCTAGATTTACAAGAGAAAAGAACATTTCATAAATGACGTGTCATTAAAAAATCAATGTATAATGAAAGTACGAAAAGGTCAACTAAAGGAACAAAATTAAAAGATTTATACGCAGTAAATCAGTAAGTCAAATTGAATTGAATTGTATCTGCGGCTGTTTTTATTATATTTTTCCATTTCATGTCAATTATTGAAAAATCGTTCGATTACCGGCATTTAAACTTGTCACATTAGAGCCAAAAATGTAGTAAATGCACTAAATAATGTTGTAATTAACGGATGTTCGGTAATAGAAAGAGTTTCTTATCATTTTTGATAATGGAAAGAGATTCTTATCAGTTTTGATAATGGAAAGAGTTTCTTATCATTTTTGATAATGGAAAGAGTTTCTTATCAGTTTTGATAATGGAAAGAGATTCTTATCAGTTTTGATAATGGAAAGAGATTCTTATCAGTTTTGATTACCATATCGCAATGAAAAATCTGAAAAATATTTTTATTCCCTTCTCAGTCTGTTACATTTTATAAATTGTAGAAATGTCGAAATGGAAAAAATAGATGAATATAACTTTTCTTCTATAAACAGATTTGAGAAAAATTTATTCAATAGATGGACTAAAGTGATAACTAATTAAGGCTAACAAAAAATTTCTAAACACATTTTTATTAGTGTAAAAAAATGTAGAATATTTTTATTTTAATTATTCTTTACTAACCAGTCTTGAATTTACAATTCATTAGTATAAATATTATGGGAGCATAGAATAGTTTTTTTTCTCGAATTTACAATTTGGTGGCGTCCTTCATATGGAATGAAAATTTAATTAAATGTGTCGATTAACTGACAGTTAAGTTCTGAAAATATTGAAACAACGTAATATCATCGAGAACACATAAGTGTTAAAAATTTGAAAACACTAGCAAATTAGAAAGCGAGCGAGTGACTTTTCGATTACAAAATTCCTTCTTTACAAAATAAAAGAAGTGAAGTTAAATAAAGTATAAAACATTTCGTATGGATTTTAAATTTCTACGATTTTTTTAAATCTACAAGGATATCACTTTTTTCTTCGTAACACCAGCATCTCGTTGTAATAAATATACTAAATTCTGGATAGAAATCCATATCTAAAGTCTTATTTGTAGTTAGAGATCGAAAAGCTGCGAAAAATCTAAAAAAAATCTTTTCATAATTTTTTCTTTTTTTTGCTTTTTATTTTCCTATTGATTTTTTGTTTCAAACGTTTTGACATTCGACTTCGAAAATGAAACGTAATTTACAAACCTTATAAAGTAATATGTGTATTATTCAAACAATATTCATTGACAGTATTTATGTAAACATTAGAAAATCACTCGTCATGGTATGACGGGGGCAAATTGCCTCTTCATTCGAGAGATTTCCCGTCAAATTTGACGTGTTTAAATAGATATATACGCGAGAGAAATGTTTAACAATGATTGAAAACAAAGAAAATAAACATATGTTTCATGACAGGAAAAATTTTTTTATTTACATATTTCTTTATTCAAAAACCTCTTGGTAAACAACATTCTGTGTGAAGTATTTTTCGTTGTATAACAATTTTCTTTGTATTTCAGATGACTTTGTGTAAATTTTAACGTTGCCAAAAAATATTATCAAATTATAGCATCACGATTGCACTAAATTATTAGATACAAACTATATCACACATATGATATACCACTAAAGTAATTTATTATTTTCTATTACGGAAATTAATTTGAAATATTTGATTAATATAATTTAAAATTTCTCGGGAACTATTGATCATAGCGAGATAAATTTTATATCTATCGATAGCAAATTTCATTCCACTATTTTAGAGCTATTAAATTTGAAATTAGAATTAATCTTTTAAATTTAAAATTTGCTCAACTTTAGGTGCTCTAACAATGAAATAATGCTGTTTAACGTCTCGCAGTGCTATGGTGCGAGTTTCATTGTTGGTGACGTCAGAGCGTTACGAGAGATCTTGGTTGGCTATTATATTAGTAATTCACGGTTTTAATGTGGTAGATTCAATCATTACATTAAATGTGGAATGCAAATATAAAAGAATATGTTTTGTCACTGCATCAATTTTCTGTCACAATCCTCAGCATTATTATAAGATACTTTTAGAATATTCCAATCACTTAGTGTTAGCTATTATTACATTTTTAGGACTGTTTCACACCATACATTAATGCATAGAAATGGTCTCCGGAATTCATTATATTATAAACCACATTTAATTCCTTTTTTGTGAAAAATAAACTAATTAATGCTTTTAATTTTGAAATTATAGAGATTTATACAGCAACGCCATATAATTGCGTAATTAAATCACTATACAATATTTTAATTAATCGTACTTTGTTAGTGACGCTGTAATTATTCTCTACTTGTTCCTACATAAATTTTCATGCATGATTTATTTTCGCTGAACATTTTTCAATAAATTAAATTTTAGTTAATTTACGTTCTGTACCATTTAATTAAGTAGACAAGAGTAGTATAAGCATGATAAATGCTTCTTACAATAATTTAAATATTTTATTCAAATATGTGATTTCTAAGTAAGTGTGTATTAAGAACTTTATTATTTTTCAAATGTTTCACACGAGTTATTAAACATAATTAATGTACAATTTGTACAATTCGTTTCCTAATTTTTTTGTCTCTTAACCAAACAATTTTTTAATTTTGTTGCCCTTGAATTTGGCGACTAAAAGTAAAAGAACAGTCACAATTAATTTATTCAATGACAATTAAATTAAGAAGTAATCGAGTGATTAGAAAAAAATTGAAACTCTGCACACATTTAGGAATAGTTATGGACCATGAAACATTAACTATTGGAGGCTGGAAAAAGAATAAGCAATAAATTAATATTTCAAGTTGCGTGATATATTGTATGTAGAAAACATCAGTCTGCTGGGTCTTATATCCCAAACTTAAAATAAACTGTCTGTTCTATCTTCGTACATTTAATTTAATGGTTTTCTACATTTTTCACACACTTTTAATTAATTAACTTCACTTGATTCATGCTTGTACTGATTTTTCCTTGAAACTTGTGGTTAGCGTTCCTGCCTACCAACTATAGAAACGCGGGTTCGAATCCGGGACTGGATGGTTTTTCACTCGTTTTTTGATTATGCTTGAGTTTTGAAATTTTGTACATTTAAGTGTTCTCCATGACAGTGCACTATTTAAAAATTTCCGGAACTTAATTAACACTTAATCGATTATTTAATTAAATTCTGTCTTCTTGCGATTGGAAGTGAACTTGAGAAAAGATCGATTTTAAGATTCTATTACATTTATAATAATTAATTATAAATTAAATATTTAAAAGAAGAATATAATTAAAATAAAAATCTACTTTTCGGTACACTAATATAAAGTTTCCAAAACTTTTTTTATTAAATTTATTTTCTATTTCTTTCCTGTACACTACCTCTTCTAGAAATAGAAAATAAACTTGTTTGATTGAATGGTTTTCTTTCCGAGTCCATGTCACAGCGAATCCCGAAATTAACCATATCTCGGGAGAGCTTTCTTCGGGAAGGAAAGTTTGATCATTTCTTTTCATATTTTCTTAACAGGTGAAAAAAGAGAAGATATCGGTTTCTTTTTCGGAGAAATTGCGCAGATTCTTAACAGATCTTTTAGAATCTTTAACTTTTGGTATTATTGATTTAAAAACTTGAAATGTTTCGTGCTTTCTCTTTTAGCATGCATGGCTTGCCTTGTATCTGTTTGGAAATTTTATTTAAAATCATTTCAGTAATATAGGGCAGATTTTTTTGAAATTTTCCAGAGTTTTTATTTATATTATTGGTGACTAAAATCTAAGAAGAATTAAACTTTCTCTCTATGCATAGTTCGTTTTTTATTTTATGAAACTTTTCACTTAAAATTACATCTGCAATGCTATACAGATTCCGATGTTCCAGAAATTCTATTTATTTTTTGAAGATATTACTGTTTAAAAGATAGTTATTATCTTATATTAGGTCTTTAAATGCTTATGGGTTTTGATTTGCTCGTGATAGAAGTTTTGGAATTGTTACTTACTTGAAATTTTATTACAAGTATTGTCTAGAATTTTTTAAATGTTCCAAATCATTATTGTTTATTATTGTTGATTTTAAGCTCGGATGAATCCTTTCATGTTTGGATATTTCTCTTGTTTTGCAAAGGTATATGTTTTTGATAAACTTTTAGTTAACTGGATTATGTTTACAAACAGAGAATTTCGCAATTTATTTTTTACTTTCTTTCTGATATGCTAGAGTTTTACAATTTTATTCGCTTGTGCATTCTTCATGAAAATATGCTACTTTAATATATTTTAGAACTTGATTGTCGGTTTATCGATTAATTAATTAAATTTTGACTACGCGTAGCAACAACTGGTAGTGAATATGAAAAAAAAATTGATTTCGAAATTCCATAATATTTCTTATAACGAATTAAAAGTTATATTCTAAAAAAAATTGGAAACAAATAACTTAGTGCCTTTTGAAAATATGTATTTATTCCAGCTTATTACTTTCGTTCATAATTTAAAAATATTCAGGAGAGGTTGTACTTTATATAAGATGACCACAATTGATGACTATTAACTGTTTCAGCGACCCTAATATGTGTGCTTACTTAGAAATTCATGACAAAAAACAAAATGTGTCTCTCATGCATGCAATATCCCACTAAATGTTGATCAAGTTTTTTAAAACTCTCATTGAACCAGTGTGCGTATAATATTCCTATCGATAAACATATTATAAATTTAACAGTTCATATTTTGTGTAAATTGAAATATGAAACTGTGTTTTTAAATATTATTTAAAAATATTATGAAGTCATACTTTAAACGCAATAAGAATTAAAATTCCCAACATCTAATAACACCCTATGTACCCTGGAAAAAATATATCCTAACATTTTTGTAATCATATTTTATAGAAATCGGTATATTTTTAAAGTACTGCTGCTTTTTTACTTTCTCGTATATGAAGAGAAAATATTGCAATCGTCAAAAAATTCGAACTCGAGATTTTGTCGAATCTCCACGTTTTAGACATCCCGAGTCCGAAAAACACAATTTTGGAATTATGTCTGTCTGTCTGTGATCACTATAATTCGAAAACTATTAGAGCTACGGGTATGAAATGTGGTATGTGGTCTTTAAACATAATTTGTAGGTTTTTATCAAATTTTGGACAAAATCCGTCAGCGGGAAGTCTGTCTGTCTGTATGTCCGCTGTCATCTGAACACTATAACTCAAAAACTTGAATAGCTAGATGGATAAAATTTGGTACACAGTTTTATCGTCATGAATGTAGGTCCGTATAAAATTTTAGGCCAAATCCGTCAAATAGAGACGTTCAAATTGCGTATTCAATTTCTTTTAATCCGATTCTCATGCGCATGCGTACTGTTAGCAATCTGTTATTGTTGTAAATTTTATTTACAACAATAAATAATGTTTTCAAAAATGAATTGTAACAATTTTTTTATTGTTGTAAATAAAATTCAAACCGATCTCATTATTTCAGCAAATCTTTTATTTACGCGCTTTTGCAATTGTTACGGTTGTGGTAGTATAAATTGTTTTTTTGGCAATTCAATTCCAAAACAGAATTTTCGCTTTAGTATTCATTACATTGGCTATTTTATCGCACCTGCTTCAAAGTAATATTTTTTTGGAAACGTGGCAACAGATATTTGATTTCAGGTTTGTTTGATTGTTTCACTTTCTCGTATACGATGTATACAAAGAGAAAGTATTGTAATCCTCAAAAAAAATTCGAACTCGAGATTTTGACGAATCTCAATTTAGAAAGTATACGAGAAAGTTGAGGGGAGACCACTCCCGCTGGTTTCATATAAAGTGCGGGAAAGCAAACGAAAAAAATAATTTTTTACACAAGATACCTTATTCCTACCAAAGCTGCCCCCAGGAATGATGAATCTTGGAGAAAGTTTTCGCCGATTGAGATTTGACGCTCCTCTATACCTCTCCTTCCCCAAATGTCTAACCTTCTTCTGGGAAAATGATGAACGAGTGATGATTCTCATAAGCACCTCTTTTCTCGCGCGCTATCCGTCGGTCAAGAATAGCATCCCAAAACAGTCTGCTTGCATAAACTCTTCCTGTGCTGAGATTACTTGGAAGGTGATATATAGTTTAAAGGTCCCCAAAGGTTGAAGAAGAACCCACATTTATTTTAATTTTAACGTATCCGACTGGTTTAAAATCGTCGTTTTTGATGAAATTATCAAAACAAAATTATGACTTAGTTTTGTAGCCTGTTTAATCAGCTTTCTAAAACTATCTGACTTTTTACTCTACGTGAATTACAAATGGAGTTACAGCCGTTTTATTACCGAACTGTAAGCATTATTTTATGTTGCATGAAAACTTTAAATGCGTTTTCTGAGAAATGATATTTTTGAGGAAAACTGTCGACAGTAACATGATTTCTCAAAAAGTTATTCAAGTATTGATAAAAAAATTTTCTGAGATTGTTTTCTGTAATATGCTCGATGTTTTCCTCTAAAAACTAAGGTCAATTTTAAAATCAAGTATTATTTTTAAGTGTTTAAATATAAACGAAAAGCATTTTTTTATGAAAAATTACCAGTTTAGTAACTATGTTCAGTTATATCTCAAAACTGTTTTGAAGTACAAGAAAGATTTTAGACCATAACACAGATAACCGTCTTAAAAATGTACTCCTACAAGGATTTATGTATATTTAGAATATGATTTTGTCTATGGCTGTTAGCGTAAGGCAAATATTTTAGTCATTTTTCTTCAAATTTCTCAGTTTTTTTTAAATATTATTTTGTAAGCTTAATTTTACAATATTTTCATAGTTTTAAAACATATGCAGTTGAAAAATAACATTAATATATATATATATAAGTTATTTTTCAAAAAAATGTCTCCGAGCACAGTCGGATACCTTAAATTAACATTTTTAGCTTTCACATATACTAATAAATATTGCCATATTTAAAAAACAAAACTTCTCCACTTTTTTTCCTTTCGTTGCCTTAAAATTGCACGTGGGCTGAAGTTTTCTGCTTCTTTATTTAATTAGTTTTCTTTAAGTTATTGGAGATTTATTGGCAACGTTGTGTTAAATTATCCGTTTTAGACCGTCTCAGAAGCTTCTATGCGACGTATAAATTTGAGCCCACGCTTTATTTCTTTTTAATCCAGACTGCGAGAGACTTTTGTTTTCTCTTTACTTTACATTTTGACAATGAATCAAACTGTTAGCTAAAACTGATTTTCTTTGTGACAATATTTATACAAAATTTATAAGCGTTTACACAGCTCGGTGATCTTCATACGGGTCTTTCACTGAACTGGATTCCCCATAGATAATTCTGATGCAGTAACTATAAATTTTCGAATTATTTCCTTTGAAACCTAAGTTTGGAATTAATAAATATAAGAAGCTTTTACCGACTAGCACACTCGATTTCGAACTGTGACAAAACATCTAGAATTTTCCATCACCAAACAATGAGGGCCCTGCTTATTCTACTCATTATTATACGAAAAGCATGCGTATCCGTCCGTATCATGTCTATAAGTAACGTTGATTGACCTCTAAGTGACTCCTGATAACGTTGCTCCATGCGTAACATTTCTCGGCATCTTCCGCCAGTATTGCTTATAAAGATGTTGACCATTGACCATCATCTAATTCGTTCAAGATTTCCCAAATGCGGAATTTCGAGAGGCATGTATTCTACATGCGACGTTACAGCTTTGGAAATCATGACCAATCAACGCATTGTATTTAGCATCATTCTGAAATTGGTAAATGTGGAGTGTACCGTACCGACTTACTTCTCGCCAATTTTTCTTGGCGCAATTTCATGTGCCGTCGCCAAATACTGTTTTGGATGTGCAGTGCGCTTTTTATTACTCTCTTGCGTATGCGTCAGCTGAAAACGAGAGATTGTGAACACAATGCCTGCGGCATTTCAAGTGTGTACCAAGAAAATTTTTTAACTTGACAAAATATCAGCGGCTTTGCTTTCAGCATAGCAGGAAACTAGTAGCTTTGCTTTTTTATTGAGTGTTAGGAATCTAGGTTTTTTTAAAAAATTCCGGAAACTAGAATTTCCGCACGCAATGCCTGCGGCATTTCAAGTGTGTACCGGGCAAATTTTTTAACTTAAAAAAACATCAGCGGCTTCGCTTTCAGCATAGCGGAATAATCGTAACTTCGCTTATTCATTGCGAAACGAAACACACAGAATAACATGCACGGTACTGAACCGATATTCCATCCGAAGAATTCCAAACGAAGTTTTATTCAAATTCGAATTTATCGACCAATTGCATCGAAGAGTTGAACAAAGCATTCTAATCGAAACGTGGCGCAATATAGCCTGATAAGCAAAACGGCGATGAAAAGACCAATTTGTGCGCATGCGCGTTGTCACTCGTTAAAAACATCTAGACGCATCCAAAACAAATGTTCTCTTATCGCCTTTCTTGGCGGCAAAGAGTTGGCGATCCTAAGAGGAGCGAAGTAAGTCGGTACCGTACACTCCACATTAACCCTGAAATTGTGTTCACAAGGATCGTTCAAGCGAAACATAAACTGGTGTCTGAAAAATTGCGTGTAGGAGTAATCCATGTTTAATTTTCACCAGTCTTGTAACAGGTGGCCTAGTGGAAAGGCGTCAGCCTCGGAGAGTTCCATGTTCGAAACCCGAATCCACTGAAGATCCGTCGTGTATTGCGCTTGTTGCTCGTTAAATCATATGTAGGTGGTCAAACTTTCTCCCGTTGGTGTGGTGCGGAAATTTGGAGAGGGGTTGATGGATCAGGCATCGTCATCTGACCGCTGTTAAAATTACAAGGTCCGTCCCAAAACAACCCTCGTATTGCTTCAAATCGGGACGGTAATATAACTAAACTAAACCAGTGTTGTAACTTTGCACAATTATAAAATTTGTGCTGAAAATTTATATGGAAGCCACTATGTAAAGTCAAAGGTTTCAAGTCAATTTATTTTTCCTTTGTTGGTAACAATGACGAGTGCATTTCATCCCTGAAACGTATGTAATAATCATTAAGGATGTTAGAGAAGGAAGAAAACATTGAACCAGATTTTCATTGAAAATTTTAGTGCTGAAAAATCTGTCTCTGATGAAGAAAGTACGAAATTTCAGAAGTTAAGTGCATTTACGTGTGAAAGATATTAAATCTAGCTTTCTTTCTGTTACGAAATCATTCAACAAATCACATCTGAATGCAATTGGGTCTACAAAAACGCAATTTAGATAAATATAATCATTGACTACAGTCTATAGATAATTATGACAAATTGTATCAAATTTCAGTTTGTCAAATATATTTCGATTTTCAAACATAAGTAACCGCTGAAAAGATTTTACTCAAAGTATAACTGAAAATATTTTATACGCAATATTCCATTCCATATAAGCATAAAGTATTCAATCTTTTAAAAATAAAATTGTCTGAAAACTTTGTAAATACATAGGAAAGAATGAAAAGCGTATTCCTCTTTTAAATAAATCTCAACGAACCATGGTGCTTTGTCGAGTCATTAAATATTGTCTTGAATTCATGAACAAAAGTTTTAATTTAATTTAATTTATTTATTTTTGAAAATATAAATAATTCAGAATTATTAATTTCAAAGTTATTCCGAAAATTTTCCTCAATGAGTAAATGTAAATTGAAAATATATTATAACGCTTTGTTTCACCCAAAAGAAAACCCTATTATATGGCTGAACTGAAAGCACCAGAGAAAAGTAACGTTAACCACACCTTAATTCTGAATAAATTTCGTGTCTGAGAAATGGTCCAGATTTCTTTTAGACAAGATAATGGCGACGACCTCGTATGTATTCAAATTTCCTTGGAAAATTACAGTGGAAAAAATAAATAGGAAAACTGTTCTTATGTAAGCAAAATGCATACAGTTGAATACAACAGCTTGAATGAATCATTTGTCATTTTAGAGTTGGAATCTTTTCGCAAGGTTTACATTCTGAACTCATTATTTGGTTAAAATATCAATGTTCCTTTAGTCATTAAGTTATGTGTCTTCGTTTAACTGAGTTCAGTTTAATTTTGGTTCAAAACATTTAATCTTGTAAATGATTTTACAAAAGTTTTACTTAATTAATACTGGAATAAAGTTAAAAGGTTTTCGAACAAACAATGTTTCATTAAAAATGAATCACTTTCCTTAATGCTGAACTTGTCAATGAATAAGAAAATTGTCTATTGAAATGCTGCCAACTTCAATAAACTATTAATTAAATTTTTATAACTGTTTTCGTGTGTGTTTTCGGCTGTTAGGAATGAGGAAGACACATCCAATATGTTTTGATTGAAATATATACTAATTTTTAAAGGGCTTTCAAGATAATCTTGAAGCCACGATATGACTCTATATGCAGATAGATATAGAATTTCGATATGCAGATAGATATAGAATTTCACTTATTTTGGCGTTAATTTTCTCTTCAATTATTTTTTATTAATTTAAAGCTCAATTAAAGGAAAGCTTATTTTTTGTATACAAAAAAAAATACTTAAAGTTTTATTAATAAAACCAGAAAAATAAGTTATCTCTAAAAATTAGGTTTTAAACTTTTTGCCAGAAATCTATTTGTCTCTAATTTAGATGGTTATTTTCAGGTTCGAAAGATGTGATAACAATTATAATTCACGTACCATATCCTAAATTATGATTCCTTTTCAATATTTGACGACCCAAACTGCGAAGTTTGAGCAGCAGATATAACATGGGAGTTCTGTATTTACTTTCTCTCCACACTTCTGTATTATCTTTTCTCTCCACAGGTAGAACAGAAAATCATTAAAACAAATCGAATTTCAGGCTTTTGATGAAATTTATGTGATTTTCTGTGAAACTGTGTGATTTATTATGTGATTATGATTTATTATGTGATTATGATTGATTATGTGATTATGATTGATTATGTTATTTTCTTCAACACTCAGTTCACTTCCAGCAATCAGTTTTTCTGCCTTAACCCGTCAGAACACGCGTGGGGCCTTTTTGACCTCACTCTTTCTCTTTTGTTAAAAGAATTCAAGAAATTTCTAAAAACCAACCCCTGTTACTTCATATACCTTCATGGGAAAGCTAGAAGACGATAAGATCAGCAGAAACCGGTGAAACGGGGTTTCTCACTTTTTACTGGGGGCGTTGTGTCAAATTTACCCGTCTGTGTGCTAGTGTTTCATATTAATTTAACGCTACGGCTATGACAGGGTAGGAACGTGAGCAGAGGAGAAGAAAGGAATACAGAAAAGGAGGAAAAAAGGAGAAAAATTCAACTTTCCTTCTTTCTTATTAAATTGGCATTTTTGTCTTAAATACAAGTTATTTGTACGAAAAAATATTCTAATACTTTGACCATATTTTATTTTTGTAGAAATAGCGAATAAAATAAGGAGTAAGTGTCTAACCATTTGGGGTCAAAATGACCGCGCGCGTGTGCTAATGTTCCAAAAATGGGTGCGTGTGCAGAAGGGTTAATAAAAACATTTATTGTATTGAATTTTTTCAGCAGAAAAAATTTCTATATAAAAAACAACCTTGTTTTTTTAATTAGGGTTATATTTATTAATTAACATGCTCAACATCACTTATACATCACGTTACTTATACAAAAGATACAATAAGCAATATGATTTAGTTTAGTTATATATTATCGTCTCATTTTTAGCTTACATAAGAGCGATTTAGGAACGGATCTGGCAACGTTGAAAAGTGACTAGATGACGACAGTGCTCCGCCGCCCTACTCTCCAAATTTCCCCGCCCCACCAATGGAAGGCGTTTATCCCATGACAGTAGATTTAAAATGAAGATACTGTTACAAACATGGAAAGTCGCTTCCTAGCAATGTGAGCCTTATGGTTGGGAAGAGAGTTTTACAGGGGTAAGTATGAGATGACCGACAGCAGCCACGTCTGGACCCCTGACCTTGGCGACAAATTTGGCGACTTCGGCGACGAAATATGGGATCTCAAAGGTGCTGGAATCTTCTCGATATCTCTATTAGGAGAGAAGATACGCTTGAATGCACTAGATAATTCCATGTGACGTCACGGCCTGCCGGGGCAGACTATGTAAAGAGAGCGCTTGGATGACGGAGTAGCGTTGATCCATTGGGAACGACTTTAGAGCTTCGTCCGCAGTGCGAGCTAGGAAGCTGGTGAGCTGAGCGCTATTGAAAGTGCAGTTATTGTCGTTACTAGTTATTTGCTGACTGTTTGTGTTGTTAAATATCAAAGTGCTGAACTGTTATAACCTGTGAATTGTTGTCTATTTACATTGGAAATCTGTGCAAGAACTATTGTTTCCTGTACCTGTGCTACGTATTTTCCTGCATATTTGTAAATAAACTTTCATTCTCCATTATCCTGCGTGTTGGGCTGCTTACACCATACACCCACGGAAAGACATTCTCAACAATTCTGAAAATCTAATATAAGGAAGTCTAACATGCAACTCCTCTTCAATGGTGTTTTATGACATTAACCTACCGATCCCGAATCCAAAACCTTACCACTAGGTCTCTGACACAAAGTAGGAAAACTAAACTCGAAGACGCCTACTTTGAAAAAATTCGTCACTCTATAAAATTTCTCTTTGCTGCAGATAAGAATATAAGAGGAAAGAAAAGCTATTCTAAACAATCTTTAATTCTAGTTATTCTGAAGGTATAAAAAATTTTAATCTGATTTATAGTTTATTTAAAGTAAGAGTAATTTAAAATACCAGTCAGCGAATGAGGAAAAAGTCCTCTTCCTTGCGGGTCTATTGTCGTACCACGATTGGGTTGGGAGCGTTTCGCCTTTCTACCGCGGGACGTTAATGGTTTGTTCTCTACCGAAAGAAGGGGTTTGATTCGTATACCTCAGTAGTTTCGAACATCTCGCTTTACGCTAGGAAGTGACGTATTTCTGCTGCGCGCGCAGCAAATCAAGCGATCGTCTGCAATATTTTTGTTTATGGTTTCAGATTCAGTTCGAGTTTTGAATCACCAAAGGAACTATGGAGAAGAGTACATTTGCTTCCCAATTCGAAATTATGTTGGATTATTTTGAAAAATATCCACAAATTTTCAGTGGGAAAGTTGATCGCATCTTTTCAAAAGACACCAAGGGTAAGAGGTTTGAAGATTTAACTTTTGCTCTTATAAAATGCATTATAATGCATCAACATTATTTCGTAAGTCCATTGTTAAGGGGGGGGGGGGGAAAAAAGATTGTGTTTTACAAAATATACATTTCTAATAATATTATACATTTATAGAACATAAATTGCGGTCTTTTTTCCAATATATTGATGTAATTTTACCACTTTTCTAGAGAGAGGAAAAGTAATAAACTTTTTTCCATGCCAATTATTTTAACATGAATAAATCTTATAAATTAATATTACAAACCATTTGTTTATTTTTTCAATTACATAAGAAAATAAAACATGAAAAAAGTTATTAAATTCAGCAAGGTTTCACAAGATTAAAAAAATTACATCTTTATCAAGGAACAAGCAAAATTCTTTTTTGTCAGATTTTGCAATTACTTTGTAGATATTTGACAAATTTCTTTGAATTAAAACCCAAATAAAAACATTGTAATGATATATACGGAATGAGGAAAGTCATTCCACACTGAATGTCAAAAAAAAATGTTAAAATGTTACCCTAATTTAATTTAATAAGAAAATATTAAGTAATTAAATCTTTAAATGTAATTGATCTTAGCTATTTATCTACTATCATTATTGACTATCTTGATGGAGTAGTAAAAGATCTAACTACTTTTAAAGATTTAATTACTTTAGATTGTCGTATTAAATTAATAGATTAAATTATTTAAATTCGATAAAAGATTTAACTACTTTTTAAAAAATCTAAAGTAATTGATAAATTCTTCTTCAGATTGGTCAAATGGATTACATTTATCCCGATAAACCCTTTCAAAACACAACTAACGTCTTAGCGAATAGCGTTTACGCCAGGTACAGAGCTGGCAAGAAATCGGAGTCCTTTTTTCGACCGAGCAAGATCCCAACTGGTTGGGAAAACGGGTTCCAGAATCGCACTTGTCGTTAACGGGCGGAAAAAGTGACGTCTCCCAACCCAACCAGGGTACCTGAATAGACCCGTTGTTCATGTATTGATCAGTGTGTAAAAAGGTGCTGAAAACATAACACAAAAAATTGTGAAGAATTTTATATCTTGGCTTTTTATTTATAGACAGTTATTCAAGAATCCGAAAAAACAGTTCCTTTTTTCAATTTCAGGGCAAAGTCTATTGCTATACTCGTTATTATTGTGGACACTTCCACCATAAATATGACCTTGATTCGTTCAATATTAAAGAAAACAGTGGTATTTAACCAAAGGACGAAATTATTTTGAAACCTACGGTATTTACAACGAGTTGACTCGGATGGTGTCCTTAAGTTTTTAAAAACACCCAAAGAATAAATCCGAATATATTTAAATGAAAATTATATCTTAGATAATTTGACATCTCAACAAATTTTATGAAATATTCCAACATAGATTGAAGAACATCTTTAGTAGCAGTAGTAAAACGCCTGTCCTTTTGGATTAACATCATGTCCTGAAATTAAATCGGGCTATCATAGAATGTTCTCCTTGTCTTTAACATTTTTATATTAGGAAAGGTATTCCTGGATCATTAACCGTTCCTCTTCACCACCAATATAAAGGCATTAAGTTCACTATAAAATGTACGTTCATCCTATCCCTAAGTCCTGTCATCCTCCAATGCGAAAGCCGTGATTCAACTACCACGATGGCAGAGAGGCGCTGGAATTACCATCTGTTATCGACGAGGGTGTGTTAAACACCTTTAGCAGAATTGCCAGTGAAAAGTTCGTAGAGATAGCACAGTTACGAGATCAGGCTTTTCTTAAAAATGATTTCTTATTAATCCAAATCATAATGCTCTTCACTGGAATAATCAAAATAATAAAATAATTTTAAAAGATACTTCTCTAATACGAAAAATATTGTCAGAAAATATAACTCGATCTCGTGCACGTATATCATTCTCCCGTTCTCATCTCCAACTGACAAAAACATGTCAACAACCCGTTACTGCACTTGCGTATCAAAAACTCGTTTTTATTTGCATTCTAAGAGGTCTATTCTGGTACCCCCGGTTGGGTTGGGTTCCGCACGTTAACGACGGAACCCAACCCAAGAATAGACCCCAAAGTCTTGCAAACCCCAGATAATTAAACGCGCACCAATCGGGTTCGAATCATTTGAGAGTTCAAATCAACCTGAGATCATGGTATGAAATTGGAAAAATACCCAGAGACTCGAGTATTCCCGGATCAGAAAATAAATTTATTGCTAATTTTCTTTTTTTACAAAGTGTCTAACACCATCAAATAACATTACATAATTACATGCATTCTGTATTCGAAATAGTCTTTCAAAGTGAAGGAAAATGCTCAATCACTACGTCATGAAGGTGTTATTGATTGATGCCTTGTCCATCCTCTTTGAAGCCTTTTAAGAAAACCGAAAGTCGACTTTCGAATCATATGTAAAATAAAATAACGGTGTGTTATTTTTTAAGAAAAACTTTCAATTGAGAAAAAAATATTGTTCAAAAAAAGAAGTCGGTTTACGACCTAACAACTAGCAATTTATGAAAGAACGCTATTTTAAAATCGAGCATGATCAAGAAGACGCAAGTCGTATGCAAATTATCTAAGTCACGAGCACATTCTTTGCGTAACTTTTCTGACCAGTTGCAATTTTTTAAATGCAACGGGGCAGAATGTATCGGTTGTAATTTCGCAGTTATGTAGCAAGAAGTCATTTTCATGTTAACGCTATCATTTGTAAAAATGCATGTGCTGAAGGTTTGTGGCGATGAAACTTTAAAGGCCGAAAGTTTTCATTCCTTTAGTGTCTTAATTGATGGGTCCAGTCGTTGGTAATTTGGCAGTGAATTGGGTTTTCTTATTCTCTGAAAAAGGGTAAGTAGTAGATTCTTCAATGTAACATCATTTGTACAGCATTCTCAAATGTTTATAAGTGATAGCAAATGTTTATTAAAAAGTGATGGCTTCCAAACTTTATTACACTTGCATAATGGTGAATTTTTCTCCTTTTCCTGGTTTCTATTTGTGAATCTAGATTAGCATACTTACTGAAACCAAGATGTATCTAGATTATTACTTCTACTGTGTGAAATGCATAGCTGCATAGTATTATACTTACAAGTTGTAAATGCAAGCAGTCTTGGGAAAAATAGCTTTATTCAGAATGGTCGCAAGGCAGAAATTTCTATTTTATAAGGAAATAAAGCAAAAAGCTTTAATGAAACACGGCAGTTGTATTTTAGTCTAGTCTGGATGACATTCGCGGACGGCAACGAGCTGTTTCTGTAAACATTTTTAGCTAGAAGTATGCCACAAAATCGATATACTCAACATTTTTGTAGAATTAAAAGAAATGGAACCTTTATTTCTTGGCAGTTTATTTCTTGCTTCCAAGGCTGCTTACATTGCACCCTAGCATAATAGCACTGTGAATTCAATTTCTATTTTTTCTATTACTCTGAGTAAAGTATATTTTGCCACACGATTTTTATTAACTATTTAATCGTCTAAAATAGTCCCAAGACCTGATTTTTATTAGGTTGTTTGTGCTTTCACACACATTTTGGCTAAATTCGAAGTTCTTCCGGAATCGGGATTTTGCATCTTTTGCGGAAAGTACTTAAGGATATTACACTTCCTTCCAAATGTGATATTAAGAATTTAAGCTGCGTTTTAAATTGGACCAATCTAGCTACGAGATTTCATATTTCTTAAGGGCAATATTCTAACTGTATTTTCTAATTTTGTGATGGTAGTCTAAGGCAAATTAGGCTATAAAACGTGCCATAAACAAAGCCCGTATTTACCAATGGATTGCAAAGTTTACCTAAACTTTTCCCAAGAAGATGCCAAATATGCCATTTGTGGCAAATTTAAACGTGAGTAGCTAAATGTTTTGATGAAACGTCTTGCTTTTAATGATATTGATCCCTGGTGTTCCGTGAGATCTACTATCGCCATAATGCTGATACAAGTCGATGAGTTGGGGAAGGACATCGTCGCCGTTATCAGAGCGAGCACAGATCGAAAACATTCCCCATCAAATAAAGTTGCTCCAGATTATACCTTTAATCATCTCTTTAAACTTGTCTATCAATCCCTTAAATATTTTATCCTTTAAGATTTTTTCATTAGCCATTTTATCTAGTATTAGTAGTAAAATAAACTCTGGGATGGAGATTAATTTAAGAAATTAATTTAGCTTATTGGATGGCGTTAATCTTAGTAATTTACCGTGCCGAGACGCTTCGTTATGGTTTGAGATCATAAACTGGAGAATATAGGTTTTTGTTTCATTGGAAAATTTGGAGAGAACTCGGACAAATGTTAAAAATTGCATTTAAAAACTGTTAAATTTTTCGTTTTCAATGACTGGATTATTTCGATTCACTGGACTCGCAAATGGTCATGGCTATATTCTACTGAATATAATAGTTGTTGCTTCTGCTTTCATTCTAATGTCCAATTATTTTAATACGTTATTCCCAGTTGTGTTAAGGAAAGCTGGAATTCTCAATTATCTTATAAAAATACGAAGGAAATTCCGAAGTCTAGACTAACAATTGATTAATATAGGACTAGAGAGGAACGGGAAACTATTGACTAATAAAAATATCGGTATCTTTCATGTGGTAATAGGCTCAATATTCTCGTCCTGTATGTCGGTCTTCATGTATGCAAAGATATTCTTCAGAGCTCAAAGAGGATATATGCTTCTAAATTAACGTTTCTGAAAAATGGGAGAACTCCTTTTGCATGAAAGATCTCGGTACGAACCGTGCCTTCCATTTGAATTAAGTCGCTTCGCAATTTCAAATAGTCAAATATACTTATCTAATGAAACGTAAAGTTTTTATGATGCTGAGTAATTTGAGAAGCGCAAAATCCAAATAGGTGACCAACCGCACTCCTATAGGAAGGACATTTCTTCTTTTGCAAGTTCTTTGCTTCCTTGAAAAGTGTACAATAAGTGTTTTCAGTATGCATTTATATTGTAATATATTCTGTATTATAGTTGCTATAAATTTCTTTTATTTGATATTTGTAGCTTCAATTTGGGTCCTTCTGTTTTAGGTTAAAAGTTGGTCACCGTAAAATTAAACGCTTTGCAATATTGGCAATAGTTTGCGAAACGGAAGTTTTTCCCCGATTGCATGACTTCAGGTTCACTAATTGAAATCTACCCAAGAGTGTGTAGCTCGTTATGCAAAACATCTTTAAGTTTCAAAACTACTACTTACAATGCAATCTTGAAGCAAAGTGGCATTTGAATTTTTCTCTAACGGTGTATGAAAATGATTCTAGGTGCGAATGTTCGTTGTTATAATAAAATAACTATTTGTGTACATTTAAAGAATGTTTTCTGTTTATACTAATATATTCGCCTTTTATTAGAAATTTCATGTTGCAAACCTTTATTTGAAGTGGTTACTTTTTAGTTTGATATTCAATCCGTTCTATTTCCATTGCATTTGAAACTGTATTTCTATAATCGATACAGAGGTTATTAAAAGCGGGACTTCTTTGGCGACCAGCTGGTTTGCCTGGGTTATTGAATGAGAATTTTGAATAAAATAATCTATGCGTAGATTAATCTTAATATTTCAAATTTTAATAAACGTGAGACTCGTGCTACTTAAAAGCTTTACTCCTTCTCAGTTTCTCCAATAACCTATTCGCGCCTAAAATCCGAGCTTTAATCTGGAACGGGGAAGATTAAACTTCAATTAACCCAGTAACTTACTTGCTGAATCGCGATTTCCGTAAAAAATATATACGAATAAGTGAAAGCCTTCAGCATCTGTTTTCTAAAATGCAGATCGTTTCATAATTTTTGTAGACAATTTTAACGATTTGTATTATGAATGATTTAAATTTTTTAATGATCCAATAATGTTGTGCGCTGCTATAAGAAAATAAAGCTTAATGAGTGATGGTATATTTTTATACATGCAACTATATTGCAGGAAACGGCGGTAATGCTTAGAAATGTACAAACTAAACATTTATTGCTTACTTTTAATGTTACTTGATCTATAATTACTATAACCTACTCTATATAGGAAAAAGTCAGAATCCAGTGTAAAATATTTTCAGCAATAATACAAAAAAAAAAAAAAAATAGAATAATTAAAAGCACTGTTGCAAAAATACCTAAAATATTTAAATTTATTAAATTCGGAGAAACACGGCATCTAAATTGGTATAACTGAAAATATAACTTCTTGAGTTTCGCGACTGTGTAAATTTTTGAACATCTTCTGAAATTATTGTAATAGACGTCAATGTCGTCTAATTTATAAATACAATCCTAAAATTTTTAAATAGCTTTGAGGTATTCATTCACAACTGCGAAAGTATGCTTGTGCAAGATTTTGTAGCTGTAAATCCTGCGGTCTGTCCTGTTGAGCGCCAACGCACGCAAATTATCTTTCACTTTTAGATGTGGAACAAAATACAATTAGAGCACCAACACGTTCTTTTGTTGGTAGAGATGGAAAGATTTTTGGAATGGCAGGTTCGAATAAGTACAAGTCGATACTTTTGAGAATTTTGCTGTCAACTCGTGAATGCTCTAAGCTTACCTGAATATTTATTCAATTACATAATTATTCGGGATTGAAGAAACTTTATGATGTCGGATATATACTTTGAACATGTTTCCAACCAGTACTTGTAACTATATTTCGCCGGTATTTTCAACATCAAGGGGAAATTCCTATTATGTGACGACTTGTTACCGTACCAATCTTGTTTGGATTGCAATTTGAATTTAAAGTCTGGATCTCTGATTAATCGTATACATATCGGGTTTAACATCATTCTGGCGCATTACAAGTTGCTATCAGGCTCCCATATTTCGTATACAGGAATAGGTTAATCTGTAGTTTTTGGTACGGTCTTATTTGTCACTGTTTTTCCTTGGGGCAACTTAGAGTGCCATCGCCAGCTTTTTTCATCGAGAGATGGACGGCTCGAAATGGAGAAATTAGTCGTTTTGATGCTTTACGTTTTCAATGAGCAAGCGAAACTACATGGTTCCCTCTCCCGCTGCTAGAGAAGCCGTAGAATGTTCAAGTTCAAAATATTTGCTGCTATCCACTTCCAATGCTGCAGTATGTTTGGCGCAGCATAGCCAATACTGGCTTCTGCGCCACAAAACCCAATAACAAAATCGGATGCCGCAGTCTTCGCGTGCACTCTCCTTTTTAGATGCCTCGGGCATCGCGAGAAAAGCTGGCGATGCCACTCGGACTTGTGACAAGAAAAATGCAGCAAACGAGATCGCACCATAAACTACAGTTTGACGCAGGAAACGAAACGTCTGTCTGCAATTGGACACTATGAGATTACTCGGTCCGACTTCCTTTAGTGAATATTTCATAAATTAAAAGAGAAGCATTGACTTGAATTATCCGAAATATTTGTGCAACTTTTCTGAAGTGGTGGAAATGAATATTCATTTTTTTTCAGGTATTTATCCTTTTTTGGTTCTCGAACCCGAGTACTTGATGTTGGCATAAGACTGTCTGTAAAATCCTCTTGCTGAAGATTCCAACATGCTCGATATCCTAATGAACGAATCAAAGACTGCGTTATCGAAGGTCGTGGGAGCTCTAATAGTGTCGATCCTAGCACAATGGCAGGATCTGTAAAGTCGGCTGCAGATACATAGATGGTGTTGCGTATTACGGTAAGCAAGATACTAAATTTTCTTTCAATAAAACGTATATTGATGCGCAATTTAAGTCTCTTTTCAACTTGATATTATTACGAATTTTAACTGCGTCCTCTGTTTAAACTCAACAGATAGCGAAATAGTATATACTCTGCAGTGTTGAACTGATCATAGGTGCATGTCTAAACCTTTTAATCGTAAAATCTACTCTAAATCGCATTGACAATTATAATGCAAAAAGTATCGATAAAGAATGTTGAGTTATCCTCCCCATATTCCGAGTCAAGTTGTCGAGCCCCTTCTTTCGAATCCCATCCTCATTTTCAAGCGTATCTGATCTCCCTGCGGTAATGAACGCATATTTACGGATCCTACATAGTAGGGATGAGATCACTTCTGATTGGCTCTCAACGTCACCTGACTTTGCTTGTTTCTGAATGATATCGTAGCACCGCGCTTAGGCGGGATTTTAATTTTGCCTTCTGCTATCGCCTTATGGAGAAATCAAAACTACCTTCTCATTATGATTATCTGGATGTTGGAACACAGCGTAGTTAAAACCGCGCCAAGCTAAAGATAAACAAACGTGCATCGGTCGCAGTTAAAGGTTAATCATTTCATGTTGACTCGTTTTCAACCCAATGCGTTTGTGGTTTGTCGTTGCACTATCTCCCGTTTTAACCGTAGAATTTCAACAGAACTACTAGTTTTCCTAACTCATTGAATGAACGGAATCTGTTACTTTTAATTATTCTAACGAAGCGGGAAAAATTGCGCTCGCGATGCCTGCGGCATCTGAAGTGGGCACCGGTCAAATTTTTAACTTTAAAAACATCAGCGTCTTCGCTTTCAGCAAAGTGGGATCCTAGTAGCTTCGCTAGCTTAGTGAATGTACGGAATAGGCTTCTTTTTAATTACTCTAATGAAGCAGAACATTTGCCCTAAGTAGCGTTCAAAACAAGCAATAGTAAAAAAATTGAGACTTACTCGGTTCTGATATTTGCACTTGGGAAGAAACGCTCTTAATGTATGAAAAAGAAATGAACAATGCGGCGCATCAAGGAAACCATCGCGCAGGTGAAGACAGCGTTCCAAAAGATGAATCCCAAAATATGACCAAGCAACTTCAAAAATTCCATGCAAACGATTTTTATTATAAGGCAAAGAGAAAGTCTCAGTGATATGATCGGAAAAATGTATAATCGCTAAATAAACCCAAGTTCTATTTGTCATTTTTTCACTAATTGAAATCATCCTAATTAAAATTCTATTTAATTAAATATTTTAAGTTGTTTACATACTTCGCGAATTTTTAAATAACTCAAATCACGCGAAACGCTTGCCATGACGTAAGCGATCTAGCCGATGGGTTGCCAATGGAACTAATCCTCTCGATTCCTCGGGTAACCATATTGGTGATGAAATCACGTGTGTTCCAACTTGTAGATGCCAAACTAATACAGGACGAACCTTCGGCATTGGCAAGCACTGTTTAGTTTCACGACGTCATTTAGAAGCAAGCCAAGTCGCGTGACGCTGAGAGCCAATGAGAAGTGACCTCATTCCTTGCTATGTAGGATCCGTAAATATGCGTAATAAACGTCTTGAAGGGCCAAGATTTACTTCAAGGGTGGAAAATATTATATAAGCAATAGCAATTGATGGGAAAGTAAGGAAATTGCCTCAACTTGAAATTCCTTTAAGTCGTAATGAAAATAGGCTAACGTTAACCCTTTGCACTCGAGGGGCTACTCTCGTTGGCCATTTTGGACTGTATATCATTTTGACATTTCTTGATTTCGACGGTTAAAAATTACATACAGTTACTAGATTGAATAATTTTTCAAGAAAAATGAATTTATACACTTAAATCTTTTGCGTTTTGAGACAATCGCTCGATAATGTTGCATCTAATTACTTTTCCGAGTGCAAAGGGCGACTGCGGTTTATGCTCCAAATTGCGAGAGATTAAAATCTTTTTGAAAACAATGTCTTGCCAAAGAAATGCAAAAATTTAACTTTTTCAAATCGGGATTGATCATTCGCGAGAGTATTCGGTTTGTTTCATTACTAGATATGAAGCGATCCGATTAACTATTTACTAGATTAATTTCTTTACCTATTTGCGGCATATTTGGATTTAGCTAGACTAATTTGCGTCTTGTCGCGCTTAAATGCATGAAGCATCTAATTAAGATGTGCATTTGTGTGAAATTTTGATGCAAATTCTGGCTTTTAACCGACATACATAGGCAAAACTTCCCCACTTTTCTTTTCATATGGTTCTTCAACTATGAATACTCAACTGGAATATCTACTGAAATAAATATTTTTATTTTAACGCATAGTACTAAAAACGGCTTAAACAATGAAGCATATTTAAAATTTTACTAGAACAATGTATTCACATTAAATCTTTCATATACCGTTTCGTTGTCAATAGTTTTGATTTTTCGAATAAAACGAGAGTTCAGTCCTTAATGGAAATGCGACAGTGAAGATTTTAGATCCGGAAGAATTCGATTTTTTATTGACGAACGGTAAATAACATGAACATTTGAATTGCTGTAAAGCTTCTCTTGATTCTATTTCAAATGTCTAAAAATTATTTCTAGAAGCAAAGGAAGTTTTTAATCAATTTAAATAATTTTCTGGTACCATTTATTTCTAGGATGAACGGTAGCGTCTTCAAGAACAGTCGTTTGATTTAGAATAAAACTCAGCGGCCTTTCTCGAAGTATAAGCGAGCTACAAAATTCTAATCATGCTGAAGTCCTTTAGGATCGTATTTCTTCATTAAACCAAGACCTTCAAGACGTGAACCAAGGTTTGCTCAAACATTCAAAAGCAAATTCCATTTGTTTTCATATCTTGAAAGTGTGTTAAATCGTAAAGTTGAAACCGACATTCATTTATATATTGGTTCTCGGTTTTATGAAATGTATCTAACTTTTGAAATGTTTACCAACCATTTAAGATCATTATACATATTATAAATCGGAACTTTAGAGCATTTCAAGGTTGAGTATTCCTTTAATCCGTCACCATACACCTGTTATTAGTTGTTTACGCGAAGGTACTTGTTGAAACATGTCTGTTATAACCGGCATCAAATCGAAACAGTTGAAATCCAATGGAAAGATGCTGATGTAATCTCTTGGGAACACAGCAAATGAGCCATGCTTCGAAATATTGGGTACAGTGCCACATCTAAATTGCGTTAGGTGAGCCACACGCAACCAGATTACACAGTAGATTAGCTCCATGGCCGTTGGGAGTGCCCATTAACTAGGTCTGCTCAATATAGGCCAAAGAAACCAAAGTTCTGTTAGTCTTGTTACGAGTTTTCTAGTCTCTATCGCACATGTACAATATTCAAACGTAAGACTCGAATGACTCTCGAGTTTCCATTCACCGAGTCGTGATGGTCCTATGGCAAAGTCTTAAGTATTCACTTTCAAATTTTGTTTAAAATTTAAGTCAAGTTTGTACATGTTTGAATAGCCATCTTTCAATAGCAAATTAGTTGATTTAAATAATATAATAAACTAAAAGAATATTGTGCAAGAAAACTACCGAAGCAAATCTTTTCAGCTTTCTTCACACACCCAAAGTCTAAGTTTCAATGGTACATATTGCAGAAGAAAATAATTGGGACAAACCCACTCCTTGTGTGCAAATTATTTATGCAAGGGTTTCTATCCTACGTTAACTTCTGTATTGGCATTTTCCGATTTTATTGGTGTTTATTTAATGGATGATCAACAGTGTCGGTGAATAAACTGAATTTTAAAGAAATATATCCTGTTATTAAATTCTGAAAGACTTTATAGAACAGAAAATGATGCCACTTTCTATCCGGATAGGCCAGTTTAGATTTGACGCAACTTGTCCTTCATTGGACCTTGTACCATAAAACGTGAAGCTTACCTTACCAGTTAAGTCGGCTACTTATGTGGACCGGATATTCTGCTACAAGTGGACTACTACTTCACCGATTAATGTTGGCAACCTTGATGAAATTGTTACTGGTATTTAAATTTATATTGACTGCTGAATGAATTGCCCCTCTAGTTCTTGACACGAGTTATTTCAAAGCAGTCTTATTTCTTTGAAACCAAATACGGTATTAACATTTTTGAAACTTTGACATTTCAAACATTTTCAGCCAACTGGGGCACCAGGGAGATTCTCTAGTCCAGATAATTGGGTGACATTTTTAGCCAATCTGTATCTGTTGCTGGTTTTAAATAATTCGACTCGAAGCTTGGATGTGTATTTCAAATTATTTAACAAAACTGAGATTTCAGGGATACTCCGGACAGCATAGTGTCTATTTTGGCTTCTGGAGACTAGATTCTTCCCCAGTTTCAAAACTTGATTTGCAACCAATGTTCCTGTGCACTGGCTTTATGACAGCCTTCTCGTTATATTGGTCTTGAACCTGGGCTGTCGGCTTTAAACGCCGCTTTAAATTAATTCATGGGCTTTTCTCTAATTGCTTCATTGTTTCTTAGATGCCTGAAAAGCAAGAAATTTGCAGAAAAATGCAGTCCTCCATATAACAATTCCGTCATTGATGAATGGGAAATATCTTGATTCTCCATTAAAAATTCGTCGACTAATTTTGCCAAACGAATTCTTCCAAACCAAAGATTGGACATGCATATTTCACAGATCGGAACCAGCTCCAGTCTGTCACGCATGAAATGCAATTTTCAAGGTCCGACATGTTTCAACTGAATGTGAATTTTAAGAATTGTAGAAGCAAATGATTTGGTGAATCCCATCCTCAACTGCTAGATTTTGAGCGATCCTCCTCATCCTAGTTCTCTTTTATTACTGAAGTTAGCTTCATGAGGCAATCTAAACCGGATTTTACAGTCTATTCTTTTTTAATGAAAGCAACTTTGTTTATTAATTGTTCGTTTTCAGCCTCATTAACACATTGTTCATTACACACACTACACATCGTTTGGCGCAGTATGGCTCTTATGCAATTAAACTCGCTCGCAAGCCAAAGAGATGGTAAACTTGGAATTAGGGTGAAGTTTTGCAAATGCCAATAAAAGTAATCTTGGTAGTAGTAAAATAAGTAATTTTAAAGTAACAAGTAATCTTAGAAGCAGCCACAATGCTAATCGCTCGAGAGGTTCGGCCATATTTAACGGATGGCAGAAAAATTATTGGCTTGAGCATTCAATTTAACATTTTGCGAGTATTATGGTTAGGCAATATAATTAGTCTTCGACATTTCTTGAACGGTTAATTCGAAATTTTTATCTTGTGAAGTGGCATTAAATTAAATCCATCCTTATAGGTGACACCGTCAGTTCAGGTAATGTTTTTGGTATTCTGTGTGAAAGGATGATACTAAGCTTCTTTATGAAACTGAAACGAAAGGTCTGTGCAAAAGCGAGAAAAACGCGAGTGCTCGAATGTATGAAGTGATCAGAGTTGAAAGACCGAGTGAGAAAGTTGAGTGATCTGAAGGAATATGTAATGGGAGCGAGTGAAAACGGTGGTGGAAGATGTAGTTTGATGGCAAAGATGGGGTTTGGTAGGGAGTCCAGCCGGCTGGCGGGAGGGCAGGAAAAGTTTTGGGTTTTTGGAAAACTGGATGGATGACTCAAACATAAGGAAGCTTAGTTTATACTTTCAAAAATTGCATTTTTCGAAAATATTAATTACACTAGAACTTTTATATCTAGGTAATGCGAGGTTTAAATTTTTATGAAGATTTCAGTAGGCGCAGTAATAGCGAGTTATCAAAATTGGAACGACAACTGACGATGAATATAATCTAAGTGTTAAATGCCTGTAGCAATTGAAACGCGTTTGAACCTCTCCCGCGATTAGCAGTCTTTTCAATTCCCACTATTAGTTCACTCTCCCTATATATACTTATATATCTTGTTCAAATTTTCAATCGTTAATAAAATACTTTTTATTCATCCACTCAAGTTCAAATACATTTTTAAAACTTGTAGTGGATGACTCTTGATGTTAATACAGTTTCTTCAAATATTAATTCATTAATTAAATTTAATTAGTTTTATATGGGAGAAAGCGTATGTCGCCTGGAGCCGTTTGGTTCGAATTTTTCTCAATAGATGGAGCTAGGTTTGCCAGCTTCTAGACCTAATATCCTTTGTTTTCTGGTACGTTCACGAAGGCGTCACCTTTTCATGTATTTTTCTCAGAGGGTAATGTTGATTACTTTCTTTATTCTCCCTATTGGATATGTTAAAGACATTATGAAGTCTCTAAATTCCTGCTATTTGTTCACACTCTCCCTATATATATTTAGCAGGATATAAATCTAGGAATAAATGCCGGCAGTGACGAATCGTGTAGATCGCTGACCTAAGTAGGAATTGACTTTAATTTTTTTATATTGCTTGTTTTAAGGTTAAGCACCTCCATGTGCAATTTTCACGTAACATTTTATTAATATTTGTGAAGCATTAAAGTAAATCTACACCAGTAAAGTCTCGATTGATTTACTTCTGTTCTCTTAATTAGTTGTATTAAAGTTTGCAATACAATGGCCTCGTCAAAAATGTTAAAATTGCACAAGATCACTTCCCACGATTAAATACTACCATGGGGTTTGAAATTTACGAGTCGGTACCAGCAAATTTGTATCGAAATCGCCCGACCTAGCTTGAAGCCATCGGGTATATCCGAGTGATGGCCGCTGAGATGGCTCGAGTGCAGAGGCAGGAGTCCTAATGGCCATCACCGGCCAGGGTCCTACCCTCCTCCTGAAGGAGGAACGCACCATCACCGGTAGAGGGAAGCCCAAACCATTATAGTTCCCACGTCCGGAAGAAATAACCCGCTTACTTATGCTTCGACTTCTCATCCACATGCTAGTGGTGTCCTCGGGTGGCATCCAGTACCAGTAAACCTTCCTATTTTGAGAACAATCAACATATTTTCCTAATTAGCATAAGAGGTAGCCTAGCAAAGATTACTGAAGACGCTTCCTTGCAATAAAAACGATTCCATTAACTGTCTAGAAACTGCATCTGTGAAAATGTGTACGTAATATTCTATCGAAATAGTTGACAAATAATTGAAGATTTGATATCTTGCCTTCATTTTTAGATGGTTTGCAGCCGAGATCTTGGTTCTACCTTTAAATCCATGAAGTCTTCGGATTTCATTCAAAACTGTTGGAATACATTTTGCTAGTTATGCCTAGTTTAGTCTTATTTATCTGTTTGGTTAACTGTTCATGGTGGTTGTTAATGGATGCTACAAACGGGAGTGGCCAGGTGCCCCCTGTCGATGCTGTGCCCCGTCGGGGAAATTTTTGTACCCCGTTCACGTAAAGTGCTATTCAACTAGTAAAGATCTGGAGAGAATTTGACAGCGCCATCATTACTCTCCTTGTACAGAAGGTCGTGCCTTCCCTGTCGGCGAGTCCATGCCCCCCCCCCCTTTCGGGTGGACTCCTGCCTACAAGGACTTCGTTTTCGAAGAAGCGGTCGTCTAATCTCCAGGAACTACATTTGCTCCATGATGCTTTAATATGCTCACTCTTCAAATGCGACATAATAAAAATAAAAATCCTAGATTAATTATATTAAATTTAGTTAATATTCAGTAGATAAAACCACCATGGTACATTTATCATATGTTGTGCTTTATTACTAAAAGTTAACAAATCGTCTTATGCTCCCACAGAAGAATAGCAATCGGCAAGATTTCACTAATCTTGGGTTTGGTACATTTAGTTTATAAATTCATGCAAACAACTATACTGTTTTTTTGTAACTGTCTCAATTCCTTTGTTTTTCGCGAATGAATTGAAGTAAACTTTTTAAATGGTTGGTAAACTGTTGTGTATTTTTTGTATTCATCAAATAGATTGTTCATACGATTTCACTCTATTTAGCAAATGTTTTACTGTGCGAAACATGTGCACTTCCTTTGGTTTTAACTGCTTGCCTCAAACACTAAGGGCAGCTGGATAACTTTCCATTTGTGTGTAAAAAAAATCCTACAGTTATAATTATATAGTCTAAACTAGCAGAGTTCAGTTTCCTGAACTCAACAGTTTAGGAAACTGAAGGAAACGCATAAATTCCTTTTCGTAAATTTGAAAAATATAATTTGGTAATGGACAAAGCAAAGAATTTGGAAGAAATATAAACATCAAATTCCTTTGCTGTCCAGAAATTCTAGTGTAGTTTCATTATTTTAACCGAAGTTCCACAAATCTGTAACTGAATATTAAGAATCAAATTTAGAACTTGAAGATGAGTACAATTCTCTTCCATTTCATGCAAAATTTAATAAGTTACGCATTAAATTCAGTTAATAATAAAAATGATTACTACATGCTGTAGGGCTAAGACTGGGTGATGCTTAATTCAACGTTTCGTGCTCTTCTGATATTGAGAATGTATATTTTCTTGGTATGGCCTGTAGACGAGCCTAAATTTAGTTATTGTAAATATAATGGCTCTTTGAGTTAAAGCTTGGTGTTATCCGAAGTATTCACTACTGCGATTTATAAATGATTAGAAAAAGTGATATACGTTATGGACTCTTCTTTCCTTGAAAATTTGAGATCAATATCTGCCAATTATCTGCATAACAAACTTCCTATCGTAAAATTTCACTTGGTCAAAGTACCATTGTTTGCTAGTGGGTAAAAACGAAATGCATTTCTGCTGAGGCATCAGATTTTTTCTGGCCAAATATCGGGTAAAATGTTTTGTCGACTATTCCCCAAAAATTGTACTTTCTATTATGCATTTAAACGCATTTCTGTCAATCAATGGAAAAACTTGTCCAGGAACCTTAATTTCTTGAGGGAACCTTGAAATTTCTTTTCGCGAATAAATTTACATTCGCATCATGTACAAAGTTCTTCATATTCCGTCTTTTCGTTATTTTCAAAACTCAAAATTTAAATATAATAAAATTTTTATTGCTTTCAAACAAACGCGTCTCTTAATTCAGAAACTTAACCTCTTGCGGATGTTGAACGACTCGGAAAAATCTAAAATTATGTTGATTCATAAAGGATTATATGAAAATTTGTGATCTCGTGCATAAACCAAAGAACGTGGAAAACGGTGCTTCGTGTCGTGAATTTTAACTTGGTGCCAATAAAGGAACACTATTCTGCGTTCAGATGAACTTCGTAGTGGCTCTAACTCCACTTGGCTGACATATATTAAAATTCATGAATTCAAAGTCTCGTGAGAAAAATGGAGGCTGGGATCTTTGTTGGTCGGAGAGAGTTTGAAGCACCTAGATATCGTTTGAATACGTCTGAATTCTATATGTAGGGATGGGTTGATTTTCTGGAGGATATTCTTGAGGAATTGACCCACATCCATGGTTCGCTTGGAGGGAAAATGAGAAACCTCATGCAGCAGCGAACAGTTGGTTGCTGAAGCGCACATTGGTCCACTGTCTTAATGGTTAACATTACAGCTAGATCTTGGAACCGATAATCATCAGATTCATATTGCTCAGCCTTTCCATGCCTTAACCACTAAGCTATTGGAATTCAGCCTATGTTCCATTAGATCAAGGTATTTTTGCATTTAGCTTCAAGGTATTTTTGCATTTAGCTTCAAGGTATTTTTGCATTTAGCTNCAAGGTATTTTTGCATTTAGCTTCAAGGTATTTTTGCATTTAGCTTCGTTCTATTTACCAAGCTTGTTAAATCTCTGGCCCTACATGATCAAGTTGTTTTATTCCCTTCCATTACGAAGCTGATATTGGCAAATGTGTCTTTATTTGTTACTAGTAATTTTCTAGATGGCTTGCATCCATAACGTTGGTAAATAGCTGAAAGATATTTATTGAAATTACTTCAGCTCTTGAATCTGTCCTGTTAGCGAATGGATGCAATGTGTCTAGCCATAGCTTTAACTACGAATTCTGTAAATTATCCAGGATGGCATTCCATCTTTAAAGCTTGACAGCCGATTATTTTATTAATAAATGCCTAAAACTTTCCTTTTCAAGCGATTTAGAAAATCGAAAGTAATTTTTATTGCAATTATATGTAGATCCAGAGTTGGAGCCAGATCTTTACGAATGAGTCTGATATTCTCTTGAGCATCAATCTACTTCATTACCGGACTCTTAGTCTTTGTCCTTCAGTAATTTATTAATTCAATCTGTCGCTAGATATTAATCTTATCTCTTCAAACTGTTTTTTCCATTGGAAGAAAATGCCGGTTAGTATATTTCTTCGTTACATTCATCGTATGTGGAATCAAGAAGCTAACTTCTGTAAATAACTTGATACTAGGTGAGTATTGCAATAGCTGTGTCGGTTCGGCACAGAAGTTTCTTCTGTCAAGCATAATTGGTTTTTAGTAGTACAGCAAATAAGCCGCCACGTACCGTAAAGCTTAGACCAGCAGGAAAGAGAACTACATTTCTCGTATGTCTAAATAGCTTTAGTTACTTTCAGTCCCTTAGCTCGTCACAAGATTAGAAAATCTTTTCCTGTCCACGCGAGTAAACGAGTCCGCCATTCCTACTGTTGGTTTACATTTTTTCTTGGGGGAATAAATTCATTACATAAGTTTTTGCGAGTTTATTAAATAAAATTATTTCATCGTATAAATAATAGCTATATATTCCTTGAAATTTCGGCGTAATTATTGGTTTCCACTATCGCATAATTCTAATATTAAAGGCAGTAATCTCATTTTAAGAAAAATGGATGTTGATGAAATTTATTTAATTGACCCTAATTAAACAAAACCCTGCCCGACGGTTTATACCCCCTGGGAAGCTCAAATTTGAATACTGGAACAGAAGTGACGAATTGAAATTGTTCAGAATGTTCCTCTGCTCATTTACTAAATTTTTAAATACCGGTAACACAAAGACCGACTGTGCGCAAAATTTGGCTGAATTTTTCCCAAGAATAATATTTAGTCTTCGTTCCTCCCAACACGAACTCAACGGAGAGGTATTAACTGAACCCGCATCAAAACTGTTACTCACACTCGTAAGATCTGCAGTGGTGTAACCATCTTCGTGTATAGCTTAAATTTTCACAATGGTTTTTCAGCGTAAGCCAAACTACCGAATCCAACTTTAGACTTAATAAAGTTCTTGCAAAGTATTTATCGGGTTTGCGAACGATTTTCTTCCACCTCTATATTTTTCCAGCAATGCTATCAGGCACGAATTTCGGCTAATAGCCCTCGCTTTCTGAGGTTTGAACTCTAAATCGGACCTGTACTAGGCGACAAATGCTTACCGTTCGTAACTATTTGGAATAATCCAAAATTTGAGTCGTCTGAATATGCTCATTGGCGTCCAAACACATCTACGAGTTTCAAAGTAATTCCCTAAAAATGAAGAACAAATCTTTAAATTTTAGAAATGTATCGAGTCTACAGATCTAAATTTAGCCTTTTAAAGTAGGGATTTGTAGAAATTTTTGCAAAACCAAAGATCAGTTGTCTGAAATCAAACTCCATCAGGTTAATTATGAAGTTTTCCGTAGCTATAAACCTTTATGCAATTGGTAATTTCGTGTTTTAAATTTTCACTTGAAGGCAGATGAGAGACCCTTGCGTTATTTTATTCAATGGGAAGGCTTCCGCGAGGCTTCGCCGGCGAGCCAAACGGAAGCTTTCTGTACTTCTGGACGGAATGTTCAGATTGTGATGACTGATCACCATCAGAATCGGAACATTTCCGTCGGAAAACGAGAACGGACAACTCTGCCTTTCGGCAACTATCTTGATATGCGATGAGTAACCAGCGGGAGTGGTCTCCCCCTAAACTTTCTCGTATACTTCTCGAAAAAGGTGCCGTTTGCCCTCCCCCCGCGTGGATAAAAATATTCGAATCTTTTGTAACCCAGGATCCATTGACTATCGGAAAATATTTAGGTAAAGAATCAAATTCAAAGAGTTGCGTTCCGATTTAAATGCGTACCGATTTCTACTCTTGCTGGCTCAAGGACAAAATCGCATAATCCTCTCGCGTGCACAGATTGCTACAAGTACGCATGCGCTTGGAGAATCGGATTAAAAAAGCGCCAAGCAGGAGTCGATAAATATCGTGCACAGAAGATTGCGCCCAGTACGCATGCGTGTGGAGATGGCGGATTCGTTGGAGATGCGATTATACAGACCGACAGTCAACCCTCCGACGGATCTGGCCCAAAATTGGATAGAAACCTACAAATTATGTGTAAAGTTCACATACCAAATTTCATCCCCGTAGCTCTAATAGTTTTCGAGTTATCGTGTTCGCAGACAGACACGATTCCAAAATTGTGTTTTTCGGACTCGGGGAGGTCTAAAACGTGGAGATTCGTCAAAATCTCGAGTTCGAATTTTTTGACGATTACAATACTTTCTCTTTGCATACTTCGTATGCGAGAAAGTAAAGTCGGAATCTTGAGCAGCAAGCTATTTAGGGAAAATAAGCTTTAGCATGCAGCTGCACAAGTATAAATTTCCTTCTTGTGTCTTGGTTATTATCCCCTATTCTTAAACGAAAATATTACATCGAGATCTTGGCTCGAAGAATATCGTGTTCTTTTAAACTGCTTTAGCTGTGAAATATTAGTCTTTAAACCATTTTCAATCCAATTTTGAAAATAGACTACTTAGCGTGAAACCTAGTTTCAATGAATTTGGTCCTGTTAAACGATCCGCAGTCTTAAACTCTTTCAATTGACAAAATTCAGCCGAAAGTTAGTTGGTTTCCAAATTTTAGTCGGATTTCACTTAATGACGTCGGTAATCTGTTTTCTGGTATTCTTTTATAAACTTTCTGTAGCAACAAGGTGCAAATATAGTAAGGAAGACTAGGTTCAAAGGTTTTGCATTAGTCGCGAATTAAAATAACTCGAGCATTTCTTCCAAATCGTGTTCATAAAATCGTGCTTGTACCGTCTAGTGATGCTGGTTCAATTACTTTCGCATCTGTTGGTTACATAAATACTATGTTTCAATATCTCATTCAATAAATCCAAAAGGAAAGCTTAACAATATTGCACAAATAATTTCCTTCGAGTTCGCCGCTAAGCATAGACTATCCGAAAAAAGTGCGAATCTATATACAATTCGGAAGAACCATATATTTACACTGAAAGAAATTTTATTATCCGCAATATTTCTCGATGTACTGAAGAAAATAATTGACCTTCGTAACTAATCTTTTAGTAATTTTCTAGAACAGTTGTGCGTTAAACTTGGTTATCGTGATTTTAATTTTAATGTGATCATCAGCGCAGTTAGAAGTAAATTCTTCAGATTAAACGTTAGTTAATTCACCATTACTTTTAGAATTAAGCACATCTATACTTAGTAGACAATAAAAGTGTCGTGTAAAAATAAAAACATGAAATGGCTAATTTATGCCTTTGTCTCCTCGCATAGAATCATTTTCGTCTAACTTGAGGTAAAATTATAAGTTTGACAAAGGACCTCCATTTTAACTCTTTGCGCTAGATACTTTCGAATGAGTTCACTTCGAATTTTCTACTGGAACTGTGCTAAATTTGCAGAAGCAAGGTTTTTGCATTTTATAATTTACGTTTTTTATAAAATCCAGCCTTTATAGTAGTCTCTAAAAATTTGTCTAAATTTTTATTCTAGCATACGAGCAGAGAAAGGAGTATAACATTCTCTACACTAGATTTGCGAATCCAAGAAATTATTTTACCCTTTTTTCTTTGTTTCAGACCGAGTAAACGTTTTTAGTTATTTGAGAATCACTTTCGTCAGTACTGAATTTAAGGGGGAAGAATGTATACTTTTTTAAACTCTCGAAAACCTTTTTTGTTACATTGGAGAAAAACCTGTTCTAAACAAATTCTTTCCCTTATAACATTTCCTTTAAATATTTTCCTATGACTTCTCGCATGTTAATATGCATGGAAAAGGTTTTGAAAGTAACCCAAAAGTTGGGCGAAATTTTTGGAAAGTAAAGTCTTCAAAAATGTCTAATGACTTACGATCTTAATTTGACCATCTCGACATGCTTTGCTAAAAAATGCACTTGTTTAGAAACGGCTTTGGAGGGAAAAATTGCTTAAGATTACTTGACGCTAGCTAAATTCGCATTCGCAAAATTTAAAACGTGTAAACTTCTGTCTCGAATAATTTACACTATCGTATACAAATCTCTCAAACGCTAAATGTCGGTAGCCAAAGCGTTTGGTGCAATCTCTGAATTCTTCCATTAAAGAAACCGCCGTAATCTTTTTAATCTTCTTTCTAATCCTTCTGATCTGAATCGGGTCGGATCCACGAGGTCGTTCGCCTCGTGGTGCCAACGAAGGCTGCTCATTCTCTCCTCTTGAACAGGTACCTTGAGCACTCGAAGGTAGAAGACTGACTTTGCTCCAGTGCCTGCCAAGCATTAGCCGAGCATAATGGAATGACCTTCACGCCTAGGGTGGCCCTACCAGGAGAATAAACTCACGACGTACTTCACCCATTCCGCCCAGTGCCACCACCCCGCCACGTTGAGGCTGCAAGGCAGGACTTGGGGGGGGGGGTAATATTTTAAACTACCCGAATGCTTGTCTGACGGAGAATTCATCTAGATGGAAATCCTCGTTTATACCGCCCTCGTTAAGATTCTTGCATTAGTATCGTTGTTGGCTAGTTCGCCTGCTGTTAACAAATATTTGGCGAGATTTTAGGTTTATATGCAAATATAAGCTTTATAAGTTAACGACACCAGAAGTTGGTGGATTTGCATTGCAAGTAGTAACTGGGGGATTATGAAGCGACGAACAAAACGGAAAACGGTATGCAAAACGGAACTTTTGAAAATATTTTGCGCAATTAAACAATTCGAGAGTAGAATAGGATTCAACTGTCGAGTTTCAAATGTAAATTGGGGGATATTATAGGGGTACCGCATAAGGAGAAGGAAGTGGATTTATTGAATGCGAGAAGTTGATCTGGCAGGAATACCGCTAAGAAACGCACAAGAGTTGATAAAGGATGTTTAAACTATAGAGCAGGTAAGGAAGAGGTGGGACACCAGCCGGCTGGTAAGGGTGGGGAGAGTTGGAAAGGGGAAAATTGGAAAGGTGGTTAGGAGCATCGTGACTAGGTTTATAAACTTGTATCTGCATATAAATATCTATAACCTTGCCAATGTTTCGTTAACAGCATGGCAGGGCGTGTTTAATTGAGGCTCATACTAAATGTTATAAACAAAAAATAGTCTTGTAACTTTAAATTTTAAAGTGAACATTTCGAAATCTTTTATAGGAGTGAGGAGCAACGGGCTGGCACATTCTTCTTAGGAGAGGTGAATAAAATAGTTTTATCGTAGGATTTACTACCATCAGTATTCGAAGAGTGGCGAAAAGTTAATGAGTCTTGAGCCAGGAAATCTGCTGAAAATTATCGAAAATTGCAGAGTGTGGAAGTGGAGTTAAATGTTTTCATAACCTTCCCCCTTGTGCCATTAAAACAAACCAACAATCAAAACCTCCAGTGGGTGTGAGAATTTCTTAATTATTGGAAATATTCTGAAATTTTATTAACCTGGCTTTTAGATGAACATGGCATTATACTCTCGCACGGTTGATACTCTCCCTCTAGTCCATTCGGCTAACTGGCATCTTAAATGTATCCCGTTTCCATTTTTGCCGAGATTACTCAAATGCTATTCTGAAAATTCTTCAGTTTTGAATTTTTATATAGAAAACTGGATGTAGACGTTTATCTTAAATATTACCGTGCAGCTTCCAAAGAGTTAGAAATTGCAGGGGCTTCCATATAATAGTTAATTCGTATTGTCACAGAAGTTTTTCGGATTAGGCTATAAATGGTCTTTAATGCTTAATTTCAGTGTAATGTTGGATAGACTACATCCTTGGCCCATTTTTTTCTCTTCAAATGCGTATAGCAGTCCTGTGCCGTTTTCTGGTTGATGGCAATAAATTCCAAAAGGCATGCACCGTGATCGCTATCGAGATTCTCGTTATACTTGTTTCCTGAAATAGTTAAGAGATGCCGCTGAAAATCTATTTTTACTGTAGGAGAGAATATGACGAATTAGTTGGTTTGGCCGGCCAACTAATTTGTCGTCTTCTGTTTAGGGGCTGTAAGCTCCGAGCCGCATTTGATCATGCCTGATCACCATGATCAAAAGGTTTTGAGCTGCAGAATAAATTTTGGAACTAAAATAACTTGAATTTCTCGCTCTTCCACCCAATTTATTAATATCGCTTGGTTAACTTGCTTGTCTGTCCTTTATGATTGTGCTAGGTAAAGTGTTTAAATATTTCAAGTAATAGTGTAATATTTTATACCGCAACAATTAATCATTTAACCCCACCCCCATTTAAGGAAATGTAATAATTATGGGAGAGATGGTCCTGCGTTTACTAGTTGCCCATGCTTAATCCGAAAAACTTCTTAAAAGAGCAGATATTTTCCGACCCTAAATACTTCTCTATGCTACATGGACTTCGCTTATCTTTTCACGTAACTTCTGCTTTATTGCGGTAAAATAAACCAAATTTTCTCTAAAATCGAAAATTAGTATGAGAACAACTTGCAATAATCGTCGCCTTGTCTTAAAATTTGAAAATGTGTAACCCTATAATGACGCTGGGCGCTGAGGTAATTTTTAATGAACGACAAGAAACCGGTCTTGGATGTTTGGATAGATTTGAGGATAAGCAGGAATTCAAAACGAATGCAGTGATTTGCACATTTTGAGGAACAATTTCGCAACTGAGATTGGGATCCAGCCGATGCTTATAAAAGGTTAAGTTCGATGCTAAAAAAAATCAAGCAGAATCTTACTCCGTCGCTAAAGAGGTAATATAGATCTCGAGTGCACTGAGAATAAATCTAAATTGCGATTGGAAAAACTCCGATGGAGGATAAAATGAATTGAATCCAAGTTAACTTTGCTGCCTTGATCTTCTTTTAATAGGATTGTTACAATAGTAAGAAAATCATTCACTGCTCAAGATTTTGCAATATTTTCTTGGTAAATGTTTCTTAGATAACGGCAAAATTGTTATGTGAATTTTATGTCTGGATTAAATATCTGAACATCGTGAACCAAAATTAATACATGGCGGAGAAATTTGGAGTCGAGACCTTATTACCACACTCTATACCATTGATCAGTTTGATTCTTAGGATGGAAGAAGACAATTGAATCGCTTCTATCGGAATATCTATACTCTCTTGCATTTTAAAAATCCAAAGCTTAACGTTTAAAGTTAGTTGAAAAAGTATTAATTTTTTCAAACTTGTCTAAGGGACAACTAATCGCGTGTCAAATGCAGCTTTCTTTGATACTTAATTATCTTTCGATAACAACCGGAGCGATATTTCTTAAAAACAACTTTGGGGTTCTTTTGGGATTTAAAATAGAATTTAAAGACTTGTCTTTGATTTTTGACCTCCAGGAAACGGATAGTGAACATTGTAGAACTTAATTAAACAGGCAGGATCTGAATAGAGTAAAAATTTAGTTGTTCATGTTCTTGTAATTCTACCCTTCAGTAGGTAAAGCCATAGTTTCACACGCCTTTCATATATCCTTCTGCCATTGCTTAGAATCGTCTGAACACTTCTAATTTACGATGCAAACATCTTGACGGAATTTAGAATTTTATCCTAAACCTCAAATTTTTAACACTAAATGTACCGAAACTTCACCAATACGATGAAACTATCATTGGTAAAACTGACCCTTGACCGACCGCGGTAGGTTTCAAGTAAACCAACAGTAGTACGTCTTGTTTTTCTAATTAGAGGCATTTCAGTAGTAAATGTCATTTTCTTTGTTTCTGCATTTAAAAATGCTTACAATCATTTCGGCGAAGTTTTAAGACATCGACCAAATTTGTTAAATATCAAGATATAGAAACTTAAACATTGCTTTAATTTAACCTTGTGCATTGAGCTTCTAAATTGGATATTTTATTTTTAACCAATTGAAACTTTATCTATTTGATTTAATACTATTTATTAATTAATTTAAGGATGAATACCAGTTGGCGCTCTGCAAATGAAGCTGGAAAAAATTAAATCTCGCTCGGCTGCTTATGTTAATTACGACATTCTAACTGTTTAGTATTAGGGTTGTATTTTGAGTAGATCGTAGGAGGGTCTAAGCTTTACTTGCGATTCACATACAGTATGCTCGACATCAAGCTTGTTAATTTTAATTTCTAGCGCATTCGTGTATTAATTTTAATTTCTTTATCTTCCTAGCGACCGTTTAAAATTTTAAATTCTGCAAAACTGCATTCATCTCAATGACTTTTTAAAGTATGAAATTAACTATTGCTTCGGCAGCTGGAACTAAATTCAGCCGTTTGATTCCCAATAGTTGCCATTCGCATAATCTCTTGTCATGAAATTGCAAATGTCACTTCACTCTATTTAATCCATAAGTGACTAAAAATGTGTATCTGCATTTAACCGGTTCCTGGAAGTTCGCTCTAAGCAGCAAAAAATTGAGACGTAATGCAGTCAAATATTTTGTTCCGATGCATAACTTTAACGTTCAACCAATCGAATCGGTGTAACCCTTTATCGTACAATTTATCCTGAAAATGTCTCCAACAAATTGAAGTACTCAAAATATCCGAAAATGAAACGGATGCCGATGAAAGATGAACAGCCAGAAATGAATATATTGATATCATCTCTGATGGACCTGATTGTTTTTATGCAATATTTCTCTTGCAACAAGTAGCATGAAAATGCGATGCAAACTAGCCCCTTCTGTCTTTCGACGCGTGGCAAGCAATTCATGTTTGGACCAAGAGTGTGACCGAATTTCTCGTCATATAGGGCAAAGAGTAAGGAATGCTCTTGGTTAATACTGATGAATTCTTCCTAGATGGTTATACTGTTAAAATGCTTCGCTTTGGGTTCAATGCATCAGTTTGGGACATTAAACCAGAACATTTTCCTTTGGATACTATTGACATTTTTCTTGCGATTGGCACCACATTGCTCAAGATATATTTCTTTGGTGTTTAATTTCCTGCCATAGCTTCGTCACATTTCTCTTTGTTTGGAGAAATTTGAGTTTCTTTAAATGTTTTGGGGATTTCAGTCATGCATATCTCGTGTTGAAAAATATCATTTACAAGGCTTGTTTAATCTTCGGAATCTGAACTAGCTTCATTATCACATTCCGATTTTTCTTCAAAACGCGCATTTGCTGTTGGTTTAAAGTTAAACTGATTAGGGTCACTCTAATTTGTTTCTCTCGCAATAAATTTTAACATTTATGGACCCTAGTCGTTCTTTACTAGGAGGATACTAAACATCTATCCTTTTACTTTTTTCTCCTAGGTTTTTCTTGCTTTTTATTGTGTACCATTTTTGGCTCTTTTTTTTCTCATACTCTTCAGCCTAGGATCCATTTTTATTCTGGGCCTCTTGTTTTCTTTTGAGTTTTCATCATCAGTGGCCTTCATGTCTTCCTTCCATGAGGTATAATTAGAACCATCCAACTTCGGGAATGCGAATGGCGAAGACCCCGGCATATTCATCTTCCGATCAGCTCTATAGACAAACAGGCACAATCCTTCCAATTTAATTTAAACAGCACGGCTTTAACTGCATCTGGTGAAAAGGATTAATAACTGTTAGGAAATTCTGCATTTTAAGCTAAGAAGCTTGTACCTTTTCTAAATTGCTTCAAATCTTAGAATAAAGGTACGAGAGACATTCTTTAAACTAATCACTTCACTTGACATCCATATTTAGCAGCTATTGAATCGGAATCGTATGACGTTGTCTATCCGATTCCCGCAGCTGATATGTAGATCTGATTATTAAGAGTATATATACTTGTCTATATGTCATTTAGAAAGGAGGTACGGTCCTCGATGTATTCTCTCCTCGGAGCGACTTCAGTGCCACGTAAGCTGCCACTCTACCTATAAGATGTAGGGAAAGTATGAACCTTGTTAAATGGAAATGCTATCCGTAAATATGTTCTTAATTGTGGTCGTCTAAATAAATGTCTTTTTTAACTTGGAGCATTTCAGAAGTGATGAATTGCATATCTCATAGAAATCCCACTGCATGCAATAAGCCAGGAGGCTTTTAGCTCATTATGCAGCAGCTCTTCATAACTAGTGTTACTCAAGCTGCCTGTCTCTACTTTACGAGACTAACAAGTGATATTAGCAAACTCGCTTCCTGTGCCTAACAATAACCAATGTTGCAGAGTTAACGCAGATACCAGGCAGTTGGTTTAAAAATAAAAATGGCTTTAATACAGTTACTCAAGAGAAACATGCTGCTTTCTTGCAGTTTACACACTCACGGACAGCCATTCAGTGGACTGATTATCATAAAACCACAAGTTAACAAAATACATAGATTGTAACAACCAATCAACTTCGACTAGTTGCGTAACTTCGGCTGCCTCATGAAACTAACCGATAAGATACGTTTCATTCAGTGACCGAACAATTTCATTTGAATTTCCAACATTTGGCACAGCACTGCGCAAGATGTATTTCTTTCGTCTACATACCAGGCGTCGTAGAAATACTGTCAAATGAGAAACTAAATTTTCTTCCCAAAGCTTAGTTTTAGATCTTATTTGCGTGGAGATTATTTTTCGGTACGTGTGTGTGTGTGGGGGGGGGAAACGATAATTTATCGTATTCTCAACGCATGTCTCTGAACTACATACTAGTCTGTTAAATAAAACGGGTTGTCTCGCGCTGTCAAAATGAAGCCATCTGTCAACGACTTCAACACTTTGATAAAATATTCATTCCGCTCCAAACTCTACTTTATAAGGGTATCTTTATTTCTACTAGACGGAATCTAAAGGTTAATGTACCAAAGAAAGTTGTTTTACCTTGGAAATTCTTTAATGCTTTCGCGTGACTTCGGAAAAATCGTTGTTGCCAGCCATATCCCTTCTCTTTCCCAAAAAGATTCCACTTCCTATTTACGCATTTCGAGGCCTGAATCTGTTTTCCGAATTGCATTTTGCTAGCTGGGGTACCCGTGATTTTATTCGTCACTGATGTTGGTTGCTCATGGAATCGAATTTTATGGCCTGAGCAAATGTAAAATACAGTAATAGTAGTTTAACCATGATTATGAAAGAAGCCCATTGACGCATCACCCAGTCTTGTGCTAGTCTGCATTCTATCACTTAAGCAACTGAATTTTGTTCCACAGTATATTTTCTTGAAATGTTTCGAAAGTGAATGCCATAGAACATCCGATTTATTTATACCACATAAACCTATTTTTACTTGACTAAGAATAAGATGACAACTTTAGTCATTTGCAATTTCTAACTAAAATTCTGCAAGGGGAAATGTATTTACCTTTTGTAAAATGTAGTCTTTTGAACACAATGAATACACTGCGATTGAACATATGTACGTTAACTTGATGCTTTGTACTCAACGCAAAAAAATTCTCTTAAAGTTAATTTGCAAAGCTTGCATATTTTATGTTCTCGGTATCATGTTAATAGCACTGTAATAATTGAAATTAGATGCTCATAGTAAAAACTGTTTTGTGTTCAATTGTCTACCATCGGCATATTTTGTATACTGTTGTCTACTTGGCATTTCCTTATCTGAAAATTGTTTAAAAGTGAACTTGAATTCCGGAATAAAAAAAGCCAAATGTCGGTCATAAAAGCTTCCGTAATTTGCCTTTCATTTACTATGACCGTTTTATGACCTATTCAAACCACTTCAACTAGTGTTCCGCTTCTTCTTCAGTTGGACTTTACTGGTATATCTACCAATAACTGTCGGGTAACGAATATATGCAGTTATTAAACCTAGAAATATATTTTTGAAAGCGTCTGTAATACTGTTGATATAACCATATTTAGCCAGAAATTTACCACACAGGTTTCCTGAATATTTTATTCTTTATGCAAATTTTATAAAAATCTTCGGTTGGTTTTCAAAATTTAAATACTTACCTGGTATGAATATGGCTTATAAAAGAAACCAACAATAAACTCTCTTAAATTAAATCGCTGTGGATAAAGAGCCCAAATTGTGATGTATTAGTTTCCCTAAAGAATAACCAGCAGTTTGTGTATTGAAGAAAGTCGGGATATGTATTAGTAATATGAATTTGCCCGTCTAAATATTGCAAGATTCGAATTTCTCTTTAGAAAAGAAACGCTCTTGCCCTCCGACTGCCCCATTTTTTAAAAATCGCCAATTGGTTGCAACGTTCGCAAACACGTTTAAAAACGGTTGAACGAAGCGAATTATTTATAGGCAATGCATTATTAGTATAATACTATTCAAAGCTGTAATACTAAGTAAACTCGATAGCTTGCAAAAATAGCAGGATGCGACCGAAAATACACTTTCTACCTGCAGAAATCGAGGGATAAGAAGTCGGAGGGTTGAATGTTCTTTGAAATGAATATCTTTATCGCACAGCTCAAATGAACTGCTTTCTTTTGAAGCTCGAGTTACATTCTGAGTAACTGAAAATTCAAAGTGCAATGAATTTCGAAATAAAGGTTTCGTTGGAGGAAAATGTATTGTTTTACATATTTCTTGTTTGTTAACATTTCAACTTGTGATTTTGTTAACGTGTTTTGTATATTTGTTACTTAGTAACTTTCTATTGTTTTGAAATTACAGCATGTTATTTCTTAATATTTGTAGTGTTATCAATGTTCTTGAATGTGAAAGGGCATTTAATCGAGGCTATATTTCGGTTAAAAGTAGTTTGAATAGCGAATAGCGTAACATATTTTTAATGTATTGTATCTGTAAGCTGTTGTACGTCTCGGTAACGTTAAGTCTCTATCTGAAATATTCTTATTTTTCATGTGCTAATGTATACAGAATTTGATGCGACTAAATGCATAACGTTAATCTCTTGTGTTTTTAATAAATTGATTTTGCTCATAAATTCTCTTTTCTTAATTCGTATTTTTTGTCTCCATTCATAATGACACTTCAACTCGTTTGAATGAAACTCCTCGCCATGGCAGGATTATTTATTCGTAAAGCAAAAAGTTCGAATATGCCTTCAGAAGCCTCTGAGAGCACAGTTCTTTGGATTTATGCCCGCAGGTCACTTTTTGTTGGGTCCTTCCCCTTCGGTACGATAACGCATGTTTTATTACGAGCACTTTTGAAGTGCGGTAATGCAGATGGCTAATCATTTATGCCACCCACCATAATGCCTTTACAGATGAGCTTCAAATCTTTGCTAGTTCAGAACAATGAAGAAAACGAGTTAAAATCGTCTTTTTTGATGCCAACAAGCTTAAATACCGATTTGTAGCAATTCCAATCATGAGTTTCTAGCAATGAATTAATAGCTTTTATAGCATATCTGAAGATTTTGACGAATTAACTCGTTGGATGACTATATTTTGTCGAGCTTCCTGAGACGTCACTTTTCCCGAATGTGGGAAAAGTGACGTCTCCCAACCCGGCGGTACCAGAATAGACCCGTAAGTTATCAGCAACGATACTTGTATCGAGTTAAATGAACAAATGGTTCAAGAACTGGATTAAATGTAGCTTGCTGATAAAAACAGGATTGCTATGTATTCTAATCTACGTATGTAGTACAATCTCCTTGTATTTATAGCAAACACTTTAGACATTAAGAAAGCGGGACGTCAACTATTCTAAAGATAAACTGCAGATGCTAAACCCAAGATTTTTTCGAACACTCTTGACTGCCACCTCGTACTTTTTTGGGGTTGATGTGGCATTTGCAATCTCGGGTAAATGAGCTTATTCCAGAAATGCAAGGCAATATAAAGGGATTTTTCTTGCAAGTTTCAAAACCTAATGGACTAAAATGTACCTAAAATGGGAATTATTCGCTGGTATTCAATTCATCAAAGTATAGCATATGACAACAGAATTTTGTCGAGGTTTCGGAACTGTAGCTTGACGTTCACCAACATAACTCTTAAGCAAAATTCATAATCGTAATTTATTCTCCTTTAGGACTTTCTGAAGGAATTAGTCCAATTACTTCATGCATTCTTTCACTAGATAAAAGTTAAATGGATTAAATTCATTCATGGAAATATTTAAGCATCGAGTAAATGACGACGTGCTTTCTACACAATTTTACATAAATATATGCACTTGTAGTAACGTGAAAATTTAAATGCATCAAAGCGGATTTTTTTGCTATTCGGTGGATTTTGGTTAATACGAACGTTTTAAATTCGAATTTATCGATTATTCGAAATTTTCCGTCTTATGAATTTCCTATTAAAGTAATGCCATTTTTAAATTTCAAATTTATTCTGGTAAAAATTAGAAATCTAAATTTTATTTCTGAATTGTTTTCATTAGTGAACGAAGTTCGTATCTTGCCCTCAGTTGCAGTAAGTGAACTGACAACGCTGTCTATTCACTCGAGACACTCTGGTAGAATGTATTCACTCAAAGAATCTAAAAATATTGTAAGCTCTTTAAAAAGTTAGTTTCAAAAACAATTAAATTACAACTGTCGCATTCAAAATACTGTATCATTTACTGAAATTTAATTTCAAAAGTTTAATTGTTGTTCGTTGATCATGTATTTGACTATTAAAAATTGCAGTCAAGATTTATTTAATATTTAAAATTCGTTTTGTCTTGAACTCTTTTTCAGACAAATTTTATTAATTCGAAATTTAGAATAAGCCTTATTGTAGTCGTATCGGCTTCATATTAACCAAGCTCCACTGTAATTAATGAGTAACTGCTAATTAATATTTAAACTAATTAATTCAACAAAATCAAGTGAAAGTATCAATGCTAGTTCAAATGATATGTAGACCTAGACATATCCATGTATCCCCAGTAGCACAAAGATATTGTACGATATTCGCAATATTGTACGATATCGTACAGGATGTTGTGCTATTTGGGATGCCAAACTTGAGGCTGACGCAGCAAATCTTGCCTTTAATTTGTAGTTGCCGATTTGAAGTGGCGAATGCTATCGCTTCGGAAGCGGGAATGGCTAATGTTTTACTATACGTATACGAATGAGCATCACCGCGGATAAAAGATCCGATGTAGATGCAGCAATCCGAAATGTCTCAAAGCTTTAAATACTCGGAAACATAGTCTGAATACAATACGGTAATCTGAAACAGATTGGTACATTTACCATGTTATACAATTAGTCTCGCCAATGTTATCCAAATATAAAATACCCTGTTTTAAGTTGGAAACAAAAAGCTCAAGTTTAACAACTATGCGTCATAAGACTGAATTTGTTAACTTTTGTTGTTCTTTTCTAACCATATCGTATTCACTCTTGAAGAAACAATGGCAGGAAAATAGCCGCTACTTGCAATTAAATAAACTTATCTTTCTGGAGCATTCTGATTAGCTCTATCGAAACCCAGATAATTTTTCAAAAATAAAAATGCCTTGCTAATTGTCTCAATATTTCTAAAGTTGAATTTAGAGATGAACGAACAGAATCGTCTTGCCATATCAAAGCAAATCATACCTTGCATAATTTAAATCATTTGCTGTTGCAGCAACTTGCAATTTCTTTTATGATGTGGACGAACAATTCTTTTACGACTGTTGATTTTCTTGAAAGTTTGCGAAATATAAGAAACGACTCAATATGTTCACGATTATCTGTACTTTAATCATCTCGGAAGCTTCTAAAAAAGGAGTTTTTCAAGTGGTATCCTAATTTTCAACTGATGGCAAATATATATTGTAATAAGCAAAAGATCAAATTCCATTCTTTATCAAAAATGTCATAATTTATAACAAAATGCAATTAAATTTGAATTGGTAAATATTAAAGAAACTAAAATTTTAAGATTCTAAATGAAATACAGCTACCCTATGTATGAACACATAATCATACTTAAACATAAAGTGAATATATAATTTTACGAGGTAAGCATTTGGAGAGTGGAATAAACGCATTTTAGATACAACTAAATTTCATATCGTACAACTACTCGTCCTTGTATTGTGTTGGACGAATTTTATATATAGGTTGATTAGTTGTATTTTGTTTATATTGCCTAATCTAAAAAGGGGCGAGGATTATTCTTTTTCTCTTCTCTTAATTGTATAAAAGGTGTGATATTGAATCCTGAAATCGTTCACCCAGAAACTCAAACCTTGAAGTTATCTTTTATGTTAAGGAATAAAAATACTTCAAATCCATTGACAAATTCCTTCACTTCTGATGTACTTATGAATTAGCCTATTCAGAAACATTCCCCTTCAGAATTGCAATGATTCTGGCCTAATATTTAATGGTGCATTGATGGGCAAGATGTACTAAAATCATGCGAGGAATAAGAATTCAATCAATTTGATGTTGAATTCTAAAACTACAAACGCAATCTGTAGTAAAATCGAATCTTTTTGCAGGAATTCTTATTCCTTTATCCTGTAGTATCTCCGTCATTCATGGTAGTTAATTACAATTTTTAATACAATTTTCAAAAAAAATTTTAAACTACTGGAATCGAATTTCCAAAACCCTTTTTTTTTGGGGGGGGGGGAGGCTCGCCTTGTTATTCGTTGTTCCATTTAACTCGTAAAAATGCAAAATCATTTAAATGTATTTTAAATCCATCGTTTTAATCTTCATGTTTGTACTCTTATAATTTAAAATGCCTTTTCCTTCTGAAAGTAAATTCTGCAACTTAGAACACTCTATTCTTTTCAATCTGCTCATGTGCAAAAGTTTGGAAAATTCGGCGATTAAACATATTATTTGAGCAAACGCTCAATCGATTGCTTTTATATTATGTATTAATACCAAATCCATTTTTACTTTTGTTCAGAGAATTTGTTCATGAATTCAAAAACACATATCATTTCCAGATTGAAATCTGATATGCTAGAATATTTACAAATCCAGTATTGTAGAGGGACGAGACTCGTGTTTATATGGAATACCGATGTTGAAGAATTAATTCAATTTCAGGAACCATTTTTTATTAGATGGCTAAGTTCCACGACACAGTACATTAAAAGGTACAAGACGCAAGACAGAGAACATCAACACAAGACAAGTACACAGCATAAGAAGTGAGAGAGGCATCATGGGAAAAACCCGGATGGCTCTAGTAGCTCCACCTACCATAAAAAGGAGAAGGCAGTGAATTGTAACCGCTACAGTATCAAACTACTGATCGTTTCAAAATGGCAAGACTGGCACTTTTGGAATAGTTTACTCCGGAAAGGGGTGACAGGCAAAGAGTAAGACGAACGTATTTCTGGAGTTTTGTTGGGTCAGGCTAAGTAAAATATAAAGATCTCCCTACTCCATTTTTCACTTCACCCCTATTTTTCTGAAAACAATTCCGTCTGGCGCTTGTGGTGAAGGGCGGAGGGTTTCGGAATAAAAGAATCATCAGTATTAGTTTCTTAATTTTTTAAATCTTTCTCCGTATCCCTATTAATTCACATATATTTTAACATTTTCTTTCTTTTTAAATGTTTCTCATTATTATATATTTTGATTATCTGGTGCAATTTTATTCTTTTAAGTTGAGGCCTTTTCCCAAACAACATTTTGTTATAACACACATCGTTTTCTCATTTTTTTTATTTTTCTTGTGTTTTGTTACTGTTCTTGAGTTTTCTTTTAACTTCATCAATTCAATGAGAAATAAAATATGAAAAATTTATCTTCTTATACATTTTTTATCAAATAATGTTTCATTTATTAAATTTACATATTTTCTTTTCCATGAAATTGATCTTTCAATATATTTTTATCAAATAATGTTTCATTCCAACAACTAATTATCGTCCTTACTTATTTCTGTATAATTAGAATTGCACTTTCTTCGTGACCGGAGGGTTGTGGGTTCGAGATCCGCCGCCTACACAGGCTGGAAGCGCGTTAAATCTGTCGAGTATCAAACAATCTCTCGCTGGAGTAAAATGGGAGCTTGGAGAAAGGGGGTGCCCGTTCAGCTGTCGAGTCGGTCTTTTCACTACTGCTCAGCATACAAAGTTCATCCCAAAATAGACATCGGGTAGCTTCAAAACTGGGCGCTAATGTGAAGAAAAATTCAAAAATGTGTGCTTGTGTTGTATATGAAAAGTTTAAAAAATAAATGCAAATAAATAAGTAAATAAATACACTAACGGTCTATACGAAAACAAACAGTTAATAAACTGCCTGTATTGCTTACCATTTGTATTTGCTTTGCAGCTTCTGTGTAATAAATTATTAAGAGGTGATTACAAATAATTCGCTGGAGAAAAGCATGTATTATTGACAATCCAATATCAGAATACATGAATATCATGCTGTTTCCATTAATGTTATATTTGTAACGGTTACAGTTCACTGCCTTCTCCTTTTAATGGTAGGTGGCGCTACTAGAACCATCCGGGTTTTTACCATGATGCTTCTTTCTTCTTCTGTGTACTTGCGTTGTGTCTTGCCATTGCAATAGGTAGAGTTCCTATAAGGAATCTACCTAAAAATTTGGAATTATGTCTATCTGTGTGCATGAGAATTTAATTAATTATATGATGATTAATAGAAAACAGACTAAGAGGGATGGATGAAATTTGAGATGCCGTCATCTAATATGAAGACCCCTTATAAACGTTTCCTTGTATCGCCCTTTAATCCCTTGCGCGACCTTTGGTGTCGATAGATTCATTAAACTTCGCCACCACAGTTATATAGAGCAAACTGTGTATTATGCAACGAGTGAACTGTCACACCGAGTCAAAGTTCCTATGTTAAGTCGACGGACGGAAACTTCATCTTCACCCAGCATCGCGGCAAGAGCCAACCGTTGATATACGCAATGACTGTCAATAGCGCAACTATACAGTGTCGAGCTTTGCCGAGTGACGCTCATAGAGAATTCATATACATAAATCACACTGTTCTAACAGATTAAGAAGTAAGACCTATGGCAAATATCTTGAAAATCAAACTAATATTTTCAAAAAGAACGTTAGTCTTTGTATTTTCAAGGAGGAAGTTCACCTTTGCGATTACTATCAACAAATCTCAAGTACAAACTTTCAACATTGTTGAATTCCAGTGTTTCTGAAAACAAAATGTAAACATGGAACTTCAAAATGGATAGCACAGCTACATTTCGGAGGAGCTTTGCACAAACTCAGACGACGCAGATAGTACCGGAAAATATGCGGAAGAATAAAATTTCAAATATACATTTTTTTTTTTATTTAAGGGGACGGTGAATTCTGTTATGCTTTTTGGCAAATTATTGACTCACAGTGATGAAATTTTGTGTGCATATATCCTAGAAATATATTTTTTAAAAAAGGCCTTCTATTAATTTTTTAAAAAATTAATAGAACACCCGGAGCACATTTTAATAATTATAATTTTTAATTTTTTTAAAATTATTTTCATATAAAAATACAGTTGGAATAAAATTGCGTATTATTTTGTAATTTTAATTACAAGTGAACTTTTGGAAATACTTTTATTCCTAATACTAAATTTTCATTAGAATTTTGTGTTTTTCTGAACTAAAATTGAATTTTAACTATCTAAAAGAAGTCGAAACCTGAATTACAAACCCAGATTTATTTTAATGTATAACAGAATCCTTTTTATAAATTTTATAAAATTCCTTCATAAATTAAGACGCATGGAGTATTTCATATACATTTAATTTTGAAAAAAAAACATCGTTTTCAGAAAAAGTCATTAAAAATATATTTACCTCAAAACATATTGCTAAACTAAACATGCAAACAAACAACTAATACTATTTTATTCACATATAAGCGTATATTTTCGATATAAAATAGTAAAAAGGAAATTTTATATTTTGGTCATTAGTTGCTAATTTCAAAGTCCGCCGACCCCTTTAAGGATTCATATGCTTCTAAGATTAATTATTACTTCAAATGCAATATTACAATAAATGTATAAAATACCCGAAATCAAAATAATTTCATTTTTCCAAATTTGAATTTTTTATGCATGTGTATTTTGAGAGACATGTTTTCACGATATTCACCGAATAAGCTTGATTTACGATCCTATGTTCCACAGCAATTTTTATTCCTCTTCATAACAACTCACAATCCTTTGAATTTGTCTTCGGAGCATCTGCAGAAGAAACTGATGAAAAAAATTAAATCGCATATTTCATTTATCGGTCACCATTGTTTAAAAATAGCTAAGAATATAAAACACAAAAGCTAAATATGGATAGTATGTTTGATTTTTCAATACTTTTTGCACATATTGCAAAAATCAGCTTTTAACAAAACTAATATCTATATATTTAAAATTTTGCAAAACCAGGTGGTCATTAACCCAGTCCCAACCACGGCACCGATTTTGATCATTTTTGTTTCATATGAAAACTTATGAACTTTAGATATGTCATCAAGGGTCATTGTCCCCTTCACCCCCCCCATTTCCGAAAGAAATCGAAAAAATACCTCTCCACTGTATATTCTCTACAGGGAAAAACATTGAGTCCCCCAGCTCCAACCACAGTACCGATTTCGACAATTTTTATTTCATATGCAAGCTTCTGACGTCTAAATATGTAACCCTCCATTTTTTAGATATATTGCAACATAAAACTTCGGCAGAGTCCCTCAGACTCGCCAATTTGAGAGCGTAGCCAGAGGCGATTAATATCACGAGCGAAGAGCTGGTCGCTGAAGGCGGCAAGTAAATGTTTAAAATATGGAAGTCGGATACACTATCGAAAAATGCTCCCTTGTGTGCATAATTTTCCGTCGAAAATCCAACCAACTGGAATCCAGCGTATTTACATTATATAGCTGTTTTCGTAAAACCGCTATATCTCAATATATTTTGTAGTTGGTGACTTATTACATAACCGAGTCCATATATCAGGAGGATTTCTTAAAGCCTTCCTTCAAAAAAATTTTAAATAGTTATATAGTAACTCGTATAGTTATCATTTAATTAAATCAATATTTGCATTCGTTACTGAAATTATAAATGGGTCAAAATTCTAGATATAAATGAAGATTTTAAACACACACAGACAGGCAGACAGACAGACACGTGTTGTGTGTTAATTTTTTAAACCATTAAAACTCAAATAATATTTTCATCATAAACACCTATTAAACCATCATTTAAAATTAAATATAAAAACAATATAACCTAATGTTATTCACACAATGAAATACAGAAAGCTAATAAGATTAAAAACTGTTACTATGAAAAAGCCAATTCATTTATGGAATTCCAACAATCAAATGCCAATCGACCTGAGGAATCGATTATGTCACATTATTTCGAATATAGACGCCAACCTTCTGAGTAATATATATATATAGATTATATATATTTCCGTTGTAAACTAACTATTTTCAATATTCAGAACCAATAAATAAGTGGTTCACGGTTAAATTAATAAATATACCTGTTTGAACGTTTATGCTCTGTGCGTTTAATCCTAATAATTTTCACTCTTATTTCCTTAGAATTATAGCATTTTTTTGTATTTCTGGAAACTTGAGTTTTTCACTGATTAGTAAAATTAATTATTGAAATAAGTGATCTAAGTATTTGATAATTGGAACTGGAAAAATGAGTCAGAAATTTCGATGAAGTGTTTGTAACGAATGCTTTCGTTTCGGAAAAGTCTTAGTGATTAGTTTTCTACCAAATGAAAGTAAATAATTAGATAGTTTTCTAAAGGTTTGCTTAACATACATGGATAACTGAAGTAAAGAAAAATCATTTGAAATGCAGTTAATTTTTACAAAGACGAATACTATTCTGATATAATTAGTTTAGAAAACAAACCCGTGTTAAAATTATTCATTGTTATGCATTGTATTATTAAGTTCAAGCGCGGAAAAAGATTCATATTAATTAATCTGAAAATGTCACGAACGCTAAGAAAATTCATGGAAGTGGAATTTATAGAAATGCTGATGTTTTCTTTAGAAAGGCGTGCGATTATTTTTTTAACGAGATGGTGAAAAATGTATCGAATTTATTTTTTTTTAAGAGGAAACAACAAAAGAATGTCCCGAGAGAATGAGGCTATTCTCATCACACTGAATAAATTCATTTCTCTATCAGAATAATTGCAGATTAATTATCTTTTGTTCTACTTCGGTACAGATTTAAAGATACGTAGAAGATAACAAACTTTTATGTGTGTTGGTTCTAAAAAATGTTTTTTGGAAATTTCAGATGCTGTTTGTTGGTTTTAAATTATTATTATTACGTAATTAAATACAGGTTGGATTTATAAACTTCTACGCCCTAGACAAAAGCACTTAATTCTGAGCCCTCTCCCCTTGTGTATGTCACCGCTAAAGTGCAGAAATCAGTTATTCTACAGATTATCTAGGTAATGTGCAGATTAACTAGGGTGATCCGTTAAAGTGCCGAAAATTGTTTCATTTCTCAAATTACCTAGGTAATCTGCAAATTCGCTGTCAGGTGACCCCATTCGTGTATATGTTACCGCTAAAGTGCAGAAATCTGTTATTCTACAGATTATCTAGATAATGTACGGATTAACTAAGGTGATCCGTTCAAGTGCCGAAAATTGTTTCATTTCGCAAATTACCTAGGTAATCTGAAAATTATCTAGATAATCTGAACATTACCTACTAGGCACTCGTTAAAGTGAAAATAAGATCTTTGCTGGAACAAGAGCAACGTTTCTGTACGCTTAAATTAACATAATGCTATTTATTTATTTTTCGATATCTAAAGAATCAAGTTAATACAATTAAACAATGAACAAATTAGTTGATATAATCAATCATCAATCAATTAAAAAACTATAATAGAAAGAATCAAGGAGGGAGAGGGGGGAAGGTGTAAGGAAAGGAAATGAGAGAAATAAACTTTTGAACTTTAACGATACGGAAGCCGTTAATGTGCACATTACCTAGGTAAAATGCGGAAAACTCTTGATTCCGCACGTTAACGGAGCAAATCCGTTAATCTGCAGATTAGCTAGGTAATGTGCACGTTAACGGCTTTCGAGCTTTAGCGGTAACATGTATACACCATAACTATAGAGATAGGTAACGTAAATGTACCGTCAGTCTATTTAATATGTATTGGTGTGCTTAAAAATATTTTTATATGATTTTTCAAAATTGTACTCAAAATTTTAAGTCTTTTATTGTAATTTCTTATATATTCGCATCCTTAATTTTTGCTTCCCAGACCATAGCCTCAGTTGGCCCTATGGGAAATCCTGATTAAATATAGGCAACTTTTTCTTCCACGCCATTAAACCTGAATGAGGCTGGCATGAGCTAATGCTTAACGCTGAAGTGAATTTCGAATTCCATTTGGAGATCAGATTCACAAGATCTGACAACTGCTTACCATATTTGAGAACTTCCAATTTTCTTTCATAAAATATTTATATGAATAAAAATAAGATTCATGAAGGCTGACATTGTAAAATTTCCAATGTAAGTAAATCATACAAAATAATAATCCGGTGTTTGTATGTAACGACCAATTAAGAAACAAAATTGAAATAGAATTGAGAAAAATAATTGAAATACATAATAAAATTGAACATTTTATGTAACTGTAATTTATGTATAATATTTGTCTTAAAAACTTGCAATAAGTGACGAACATAGGTAATTCATATAATGAAACTAGCTGTTATGCCCGGCATTGCTCGGGATTAAAATACTTTCATGTCGAATATTTTTGATTTAGAAACTACTTTTGTATAGAGAATTATAATACCCAAAATTCTTTTATGGTCTGAAATGTTTTTTACTTAAAATGAAAATATCAATTGAAACAGACGATTTTTGAAAACAGCCGATGGCTAATTTTCTCCGTCAGTTATTAATATTTGATACATAAGCACTTTAATTTTGTTCATAAATATTGCAATATAAAAAAAGTTTTAACGAATATTTCGGAACAACTAATAAGATAGTATATTTTTCATTAATAAAAAGCGTTAAAACAAACCACATCAAAAGTTGTTCCTGCATAAATTATGAACCGTCTGCTTTTAAACTTTTCTTTTAGTCTTCTTTCAGAATTCTGCTAAAGTGTTCTGCAACAGTTCTCCGTATGAAGAACTTGTGTTATTCGCCAAAAAGAAATTGTTACAAATTGCGAATTTTATGCACAATTTAATTTTTGAAAAAATTATTAAAATAAGGCTAACGAATTGGATGGAAATGAAACTTGTGTCACTAAAAAGCCAATTTTTTAAACTTTAATATGGTATAAAAATAATTTTTGAGACCTATTTTCGAAAAATATCACGTAGAATGCCAAAAAAAGCAGAACATAAAGGTAAATTAGTTCAAAGACTAACCGTTGCCGAGCAACAGAGTATCATTAAATTTGCTTCAGTTCAAAATCGTCTGTATGTAATCCATTATCCATTGAATTCTGAAAAATGAATAAAAATTGCACAGATATAAAATTGGTATCTTTGAAAAGGTAAAAGTTTGAACTTTACAATGGTATAAAAATATTTTTGTAGGATAATTTGCTCTGAAGTTACTGCGGTAAAACGGTTTCGGTTAATTTCTAATTAACTACTGTACAACTATTTAATAACTTAAAACTTTAAAACGTTGACAGGTATCTTTCTCTTGTCTTAAGTAATAAGTGCACAAAATGTGGTTGAAATCGGTTGAATGGTTTTGGAGGAGATGATACATACCCACAATGACTTTTATAATAGAAGAAAAAGAAGAATAAACATAAAACAAAAGAAGTTTTTTAAGAATAAAAATTATAATTATGATTAATGAGATTTGCGTAGCTGTAAATTTCCACTGACAATTGTTTGCAGTTGTGGATCAAGTTTTCTAGTGAAAATTATAAGCAACGACTTCCAATACTCATCAGTTAAATTGGATTTGTAAATATTTTTTGTATATTTCATTTTAGAGAATGTATTTTCACACAGATAAATAGCTCAGAAAGCTTAAAAAAGGTCACGAGCAAATTTATGCAACTGATCAAACTCTAAGAGAAACTAAATGAGGTATTTCCACAAACTGATATTTTTAAAATTTGAATGATCGAATAGTTATCGAGGAACTGCAAGTTAAATATTGTTTTTAATTTGTAAGAATACATGAGTATTCAAGATATTCAACTTTCATAAAATTCAAAATTACTATTCGAAAATTCACTTCTGATTGGTCCCCTAAATGCCCTGGTGACCGAATCGTTACTGTAAAATGTTAGTTCAAGTCTCTTCTTCACATAGTCGAAGTTCAAGGAAAAAATCATCCTGCCTTTTGGAAGATATTCGAAAAATTGTAGATACCCAAAAGTGTTTACGTTATTCTATCACCCACCTGTATATTTCATAATGAACAACTAAACTACCATTGTTAAAATTAATTTTATTTGAAATTAGCGTAATTACTTTTAAGATTATAAGTGTGTCTAATTGTGGGGACTCGTTAAATTTTCTCAGTTAACGTGGATATACTTTCAAAATAATACCAGAGCAGCGTGTGTTTTTGTTATTAAAATATTTACGATGTTTAAATAATACAAGTATTTTAAGGCTACCATTTATTTTACTTTCTTCCGCAAAATAAAACGTGCGTGTTTCATTAGTTATCCTACGCGTTACAAAGAAAGAAATTGAGTA
>BGPR01007677.1:0-24193 GCA_013235015.1 Araneus ventricosus
TTGGTAATTTGGGCGGGCCATTTTTATTGGACCTTTGGTCATGTGGTCTATTGGAGGGGATTCCCATTTCGATCTGTAAAGCCATCGTGATAGTGAGTAGGTAAATATGTTTCGGGGGGTCCTGAAGTAAATTATCACTTTTTCATTCCTCAGTGCATTGGAAGTTTGCCATTGAAGATACGATGAATTAATATATTTCTAAGTTTTAAGCATACTTCAAGCTATAATTTGATATATAATATTATCTAGCATCTTAATTCTAAGTGGTTTAATTTTTATGTTATTTTTTAAAAAGTCAAATAGGGATAATTGACCCTACCAAAAAGGAACTGCAGCTTCGATGTCGTAGCCGACTGAAACACATTGTGTGGATGGGATCAATATTCTGGTGCGATGGAGTTTGTCACCAATATGGCAACTCAAAAAAAGAGGATAATTATTCAAACATGTTAAACTAATTACTTAAAAAATAATTTTTTTTAATGTGATAATTTCAATTAATGCAAATAATTATTTTAGTAAGAATTTTAAATAGAACTGAAATTTATTTATTCAAATCTTTCCTCGCTTGCGAAAAAAACTTTTTTTCAACTATTATTTTAAGAAAAATCTTTTGTTCTATTTTTTTTCATAGTTTGGTTTCTTTAAACCTTTCGCCATTTCGGATGAGTTCATCTCTTTGTTGGTTTGAATTTTCTCGAAGAATACATATTTCTTCTTTTGCTTTTGTTTGCAATATAATATTAGGAGAACCAAGTAAAGCTATTTAGCCTTTCCAATTTCCTGTTTTATACATCATTTTTTAAATCCTTTCTTTTCACTTTGATGCTATTATGTTTTATTTCCCCAATTCTTCAATGTGCTAATGACGTTGCTAGGTTCCCAGTTCCATTGATTGTCAGTTAATTAATTCAATATTTTATTTACATACTTTTGAACTACTTTAATTTAATTTAATAAATATATTTAATTTTATGAGTAGACTAATTTATTTTATTAACTAGAATTTTATTAATAACAATTGCGTTTGTTAATTGTCCTATTTTTAATATTAATTCCATTAATATTTTTTGATAAATAAGACTCTTCCAATCCAGTACTTTGAACATAATATCTAAATTTCTCGAACATACAAATTATCGAAAGAATTTAAGTGCTATTTGAATGTAGGTTCAAGTATCCTACCACTAGGGTCAAGTATCCCTAAGGTTAGGGATACTTGACCCTCGATGATTTCATGAAATATATTTATTATGTGATTAAATAACATCAATTTAGTATAAGTACATTTATCATTCTTAAAAACATATCCTCTCATTACGCTAATTATCAAAATTTTTGAAAAATATAAGAAAAATTAAAATTAAGGTCAAGTTTCCCTAGTTTCTCCTATGTGACCTATGAGTGTTCGAGTGTCAGGTTTTCCGGCAGCCACTTTGCACACAATTTCTGGAGCAACAGGTGCTTGACGACATTTTCGAGCAAGAGGATCGGTATATCTGCGGGCAATGGTTGCTGAATCGTCAGTCAGAAGGCTATCTACGCTGCTTTACCATCCCTACTTGGTCGTCCTTAACAAGAGACGACTTCCCACTAAGCTTCCACCATGGACGTTTTGACGAACTTCGGAAAATCAGCTGTACCACTGCTTGCTCGTTTAATTATATTAACGTCCCACTTTAAAGCAACACGAGGGCTATTTTGGGACGGACCTCGTAATTTTGAACCGTGCTCAGATGACGACGACGAAACCTCAGATGGCACCCCTCTTCAAAATTCCGCACCACACTTGCTGAAAGACTGTTGGCCATTACGTACGATTTAGCATGCAATAAGCCCTATACACTGTGCATCTTAGTGTCCTATAAAATTGATAGTTCAACTATCGATAGCGCAGTCGATAGTTTTCCAAAACTATCGACAGTATCGAAACAATCGATACTATCTGTAGTATCGATTGTTTTCTCCCCGGCGATACTATCGATAGGTGTTTTTCCAGTCGATAGTTTTGAAACTATCGATAGTTTTAAAACTACCGACTGAAAATGCGCCTATCGATAGTATTGCACGGGAAAAACTATCGACAGTTTTGAAACTATCGATTGTTTCAGTTGATATATCTGAAACCCGATACTATCGACTTGGCTTCGATAGTCTATCTATATTTAAGGAACACTAGTGCATCTTTAAGTGGAATTGGGTGTCGAACCCGGAACTCTCCGGCCCCAAAGCAGAGACCTTGCCATTAGGTCACCGCGGCCACTGCTCGTTCGTGATACTGGTCCAAGTTCACTAACTTCACGATACATCTATTCTCACAGTTAGCAGGTGAAAGAATAAGAAAAGACATTGTATTCGCTACAAATCCAATAATTCGACCACTTGTGGCGTATAATAGTGACTTTCTGGATTTTTGAGACATGCACAGTCATCTTTCGTAATATATACCTGCCATATGCGGGGACTGTTGGAATCTCGTTTTCTGTGTGGGCCTCTTATATTATTTCATTAAAAATAGCTTACAAGGAACTTAATATAACTTAAAAGTTATATAATAACGAATAAATGAATAGTTTGAAATCAATGTCAGTGTACTTGCATTAAAGTTTTGGCATTAAAGGTCGAAATTAACTTTTTCACACTAAAAACCGTAATAATTTTTTTTCTCGTTACTTCATTTACTGCGTGCTACTGCTAACTAAGTACGTGTCCGTGCGCATCTTATCAGCTTTAGTATACCGTTTAATACACTGGCCGTATATTTCTAGTATCTTCATCTATTACTTCATGCGAAACGGGAGACTGTCTTAAAGTTGATTTGAGATTTAGTATGGTGCATCAGAACAACTTGCTATTATCACATAACATAACTCCATGAACTCTTGCTCTAACATAATTTTTTTATCTTCACATAATTTGAGGGATTTTTTCTGTTTGGGTGAAAGCCAGGCCTCTTTCAGAAAAAAAATCCTAGTTCTGAATCCCTGCTTGCAGGTGACGCTTGAAGATGTCTGCACGCCGGATTCTTTTTTGCATTTTTCCTTTTTCTTATAGCATTAAAGGGTTGCTTCGTTGTTTTTCTTTTTAAATTTCGAAGGTAAATAAAATTTATCTATTTGAATGCAAGAGTGAGTGACATTTTGTGGTGTGAATGTGTGACCAAAGTAAATGTATGAGGAATCCCAAGCAAATATTAAATTACCACTAATCCTTATTTCTTACAAGTTTCTAATGCCTCTTTACCTTCAGGATCATAAAATAAAAGTCCATATCAAAGGTTTCCTTTGTGTTAATAGCTTTCAGCTTCACCCATTTCTTTTGAGACTCTTGGTCACTGAGCTCGTGTTTGTCGCAAAACTCTCGATTCCTCTTGTATATGCATCTTTTCAATGATTACATGTGCTGATGTTCCGGTTCAAATGGAACTCGAATTATTGGATGGCTAAAGGTAATTGTTAGTTTTCGTACAACGATTTCTCTTGAAGTAATCGAAAATATCCAGTAGGTCGGAAATGGTAGAAGAATCACACACATGAGTAACAACAGCAAAAGAAAGAAATATGGTTTGGTTCTTCATTGGTTTTCATTCTATACAGCACCATTCAGTGATCAGCAGATTGTCTAAATCAGCGCCTAACAGGCTCAAATGAATTATGTAATCCCCAATGTAAGGTAGGCCGGAAACCATAATAGACAGCAATTTTTTTTTTCTTTTAATCAGAATCTAAATCAGCGCCTGACAAACTCAAATGAATTCTTTAATGACCAACTTACATTAAAGAATTCATTTGACTCTGATAAAAAGATGCTGCATTTACTTATAGCTTTCGGTCTACCTTAAATCAGCGACTGATAGGCCCAAATGAACTCTTTCATGTCGAAGTTAAGGTAGACCGAAAACCATAAGTAAAGACAGCACATTTTTTTATTTTATCAGAGTGTAAATCAGTGCCTAACAGGCTCAAATGAACTCTGTAATGTCCAACTTAAGGTAGGCCGAAAACCATAAGTTAAGGTTGCACCTTTTTATCATAGTCTAAATCAGAGTCTAACAGACTCAAATGAACTCTGTAATGCCCAACTTAAGGTAAGCCGAAAAACATAATTAAAGGCCAAAGTTCCCTTAACATCGGGAAATGAATGATTAGTTTTAATTAAATGAATGATGATCTGGAAGTTTCGGTATCTCTCTTAAATCACAAGTACTGGCTGTCCACCACGAGAACTCTCGCCGCCAATTTGTCTAATTTATGGATGTCACTGTAGAAACAGGTTATCGTAGGAAGAATTCATTTCTAGTAATAATATTAACTTAAAAAATATTTCTTAAAGCAAACTTAAATGGATATTTAAAAAAACTGAAAAATTTTATAAAGAGCCTTTTTCCAACGGTATGGATAAACTTCGGAAGCGATTAAATTAGAATAATATATTTCCATTTCTAGAAAACATCTGTAAGCGTTAGCTTAACCTTTGATTTTCATTTCTAGAACATATATAGGCTTTCTTAATAAATTCATTTCTCAAATATAAGCATAAATCATTTTTATTTGTCCACTATATTTTGAAGTTGGCTGATACCAGACATTTTATTCTAACAATATAAAATTATTAATAGGTAGATAGATTTTGCGAACTATCCTTAAATCGATAAACATGAGATGCTTTCGAAGAACTGAGTAAGAACTTTGTTAGCAGCTGTATACTGAGTTTTCTTAAAATTATAGTTTTAGAAGGAAACGGCTTTATTTTTAAAAGCGGTTTTTGAACGAATCTTAAAATTTTTACTCGAGTTAAAGACGCACAAATCTATAGAAGAAACTGATTCGCATGGTATCGAAGAACGACCACTTATGTTAAATTCAAATGATGGCTTAACGATGACTCAGATGCAGTTGCTAAAGCAGGTGCTGATGATGCTTCAGTGTCTTCTGCACCTCTCACCTACTTAGAGATGTTCTCTGGAGCTAAAGGCAGGAATAAAACTATCTGGCTCATTCCACCGGTGCGTCACTGGTATCAAGGTTCTCGACCAGGTGGCTGTCTATCAATTGACTGCAACAGACGCGACCAGACAACTCTTACTCGCTTCCTTAGTGGGCACATCAGAAGTTTGACTTTCTCTGATAATTCTAGGTGTTTTGAGATCTGCCCAAAATGTACTGCAGAACAGGCCACACCTGATCATATTCTTGCATGCCTGGGGCTTTCCCAAAAGGATCTTGTTTCTAATCCTCTATTGACTTTGGATTTCTTTAGGGCGCACAGGCTCATGGACCTGATATAGCTCTGCTGATCTTCGGGGATCATCAACAACAACAACACGATGACTCCGAATCGGGGAGACTTACGGGTCTATTCTGGTATCCCTGGTTGGGTTGGAAGACGTCACTTTTTCCGCACGTTAACAACGAACAGGGAAAAGTGACATCTCCCAACCCAACCGGGGGTACCAGAATAGACCCCTTATTAGCGGGTTTGTTTAGCACTTGGATACAAAAATTTTAATTCAAAATAAATTTGTAATATATTTGCTAACTGGGCATGGGCCATTTGTTTACTATCGTAATCTTTTTAAAATCCTTAATTCACCATTTTGTATCTATAGGGAACTAGGGGATGCAGATCTCTATGTTTTTGATTGCATCTACACAGAAAGGTATCATCTTAAAAAAGCATTAACTAATTTTAAAAGAGAGTGGTTTATATTATATTATTTTACTTATAGTGTTTTCCATTGTATTACTTAATTTTTTGTATTATATGTTATTGTATTACTTAATTTTTTGTATTATATGTTATTGTATTACTTAATTTTTTGTATTATATGTTATTGTATTACTTAATTTTTTGTATTATATGTTATTGTACTACTTAATTTTTTGTATTATATGTTATTGTACACTGGTGTAAAAAATTAAGGAAAATTTCGTAAAATGCGAGAAATTTGCAATTAATACGAAAACTGCTTCGAAATCAGTTCTGGCGAATCGTGTGATTTAATCGAGAATCATACACATTTATCAGTGAATATTCGGTCACGAGGGCAATTAAAGGGGGGGGGCATTTTTCGGCGAAATGGAGTTTGACCCATCCTGTTTCACAGAAAGCTGATAACGAGATTTAACTCTTATCGAAGGTTATGGTTTAATGTGCATAATGTGTATGATACTCGATTGAATGTCACACAATTCTCCAGAACTGATTTCGAAGCATAGTTTTCGTATTAATTGCAAATTTCTTGCATTTTACAAAATTTTCCTTAACTTTTTACACCAGTGTATTACTTAATTTTTTGTATTATATGTTATTGTATTACTTAATTTTTTGTATTATATTTTATTCTATTATTTTGTATTGTATTACTTTAATATTTGTATTGTTATTTTTCTTCCCACTGACTCGTGACATGTATAATCCATATCCATATTGTCCATGTAAGCAGGGTCAGCCTGGGCAATATACAAAAAAGGCATCGAAGAAATAGATTAAACTTGCTGCTGTGATTCGCTGACGTTGAAAATGTGTTGATTTTTCACAATAAATTTAATAAAATATTAATAAATGTAATAAGACTGATGAAAATATATAAAAAGTATGATTTGATCTTTTAAAAGATTTTAAGAGGAAGAAAGGATAAATCAGAGAAAACTAAAACCCGCATAAATCATAACGGTAACATGGAGATCGGAATTTTTTTCTTTCATATTAATCTCTCTAAGAAAATTCATACTAATTTTTGACACATAATATTTCATGGATGGGACAGCTACTTCGTTGGTTAATATTCAATTCCTACTATTAGTTCACACTCTCCCTATATATATATATGAGAGATCTGGCTTTAAAAAAGTGAAAAGGCAGTCCATTGTCATCAAGGAAAAGACGATATTTGTCCAAATCTTCTTTTATTTAGGCATCAGGTTTTATTTCTTCATAATTAAAGCATTTAATTTGTTTGCAGCTCCATGACCAGAATTTAGAAGTTTACGCCCGAGCGGCGCGTTGTTGTTGAAAGCTTACATGTCAGCGTGAAAAAGGGCAGAAATGAATGCGCAGAACGCTTAAGTACCCAGTAAAGGGAATTCCCCTGGAAACTCGTGATTTGAAAAGAAAGTTGTAGTGCGTTAATTATGATGAAAGTAGAAGTATTTAAAATGAGGTATCGTTAAGATTATTTAGGAAAGTTAAAAAACTAAAATATCACACACACACACACATATATATATATATTTATTTATATATCTTGTTCAAATTTTGCAATCGATTTTAAACTAACTTCCCGATGAGCTGGAGACTTGAAACTTTAAACATAGCTCACAACTAGATGACAATGCAATATTCATTCGCTTTCTTGTGTGCCATTTCATATTTTTCATGACGCATGCGCAGTACGTTTTTCATTATATCTCGAAAACTATTAACATTACAGACTCGGTTCTTGGGTATATCGATGGCTCATGGGATCATCGAAGTACCCCCATATTTTAGCCATATCTTTGCGCATGCGCAGTACGTTTTTCATTATATCTCGAAAACTATTAACATTACAGACTTGGTTCTTGGGTATATCGATGGCTCATGGGATCATCGAAGTACCCCCATATTTTAGCCATATCTTGGCGCATGCGCAGTACATTTTTCATCATATCTCGAATCACCTAAGTAGGAATTGACTTAAATTTTTTTTTATATTACTTGTTTTTCGTAACTGGAACGAATAAGCTAAATCGTAAAGTGCAAAATATACCATGCAAAACGGCTGAAGCTGATTTCAAATCCGAAAAGAAGTGGAGAAATTAAAGTAAAAAGATGCAATATATAGATTCTATGTGGAAATTTAATTTTATTTGGAATTTGTGTTTATTGTGAAGCAGATGAGCTGTCAAAGTTACTCAGAAAGCTTCAAAGAAAATGTTTGTAATCTACGCTCGTGATTTTCTGTTTAGATTAGACATTATGACGCCAAAAAGCATTTGTAATATTTAAACTTCTTCAGTGATATTGGGCGTTTCATACATGTTTTGTGTTTGTGAGTGTTATTTTGTTCTTTTAATATCAGGATTTCGCCTATGTCACTTTGATGCCAGTATCAACTACTTTACTGTCGAACTTAGTTATTTTATCCTGTCAAAAAATCATAGTAAGTATTTTTGTATTTCCGCCATGTTCTAGCGATATTTGTAAACTTTTTTCAGCTTATGCCGACCCTTCTCACCCAAAGGGTGCAAAGCATGTCACGAGTTGGCGGGGAGACAAATTTCCAATACAAATATTAGCATATTGCAATGCAATTCAATATAATATAGATATACAATACAATACAAAAATTGGGTAACACAGTACAAAACAATGTTACTAATATAATAGCCCAGATCTGTCTCTCGGTGACTCTCGGACGTCACCAACAATAAAACTCGCGCCATAGCACTGCGAGACGTTAAACAGCAATATTTCATTGTTAGAGAACTTAAATTTCAGTAATTTTAAATTTAAAAGAGTAATTTTAGTACTATTTTCAAATTTAGTAGCTCTAAAGTAGTGAAATAAAATGTTCTATCGATTGACATAAAATTTATCACTTTATGATCAATAGTTCCCGAGAAATTTTATATTATATTAATCATACATTTTAAATTCATTTCCGTTTCATAATAGAAAGTAGTAAATTACATCAGTGGTATATCATGCGCGTTGTAATGTCTTGGCCTATGTGTGACCAAATAATTCAAGCTTAGGTTGGCCTAAGTACCTTTATTTAATACAGCAATAATTAAGAGACACTTCTCGCAGAGAAGTCTTGATTAAATATGATTTTTTACAAAGGAATCAACAAAATCATCGTTCTAAACGTCAAAGTTCCATGAGCCATTAGTCCATGAAGACTAGTAATCATCGGATGGATAACTTCCACCTATCACCGTGATACCAAACCACGAGACTACCAAAAGTGCTCGCAAGTTCATGAGCCGAGAGTTCGGGGATGCCGATTCCTCGGGGTTGTCTACCAAAGTCCGACTTCAGTCGGGACTTTCAATCCGCTGATCACACAGCTTTCTTCGGTCCTCCGGAGCCTGAAACCTCGTTCGAGACGCCTAATCCGTTTCTCTCCGCCCGTCTCTCCTCGAACCTCAGTTATATTCACTCCTTCAGGGGGTGGGTGAAGTGGTGAAGCTCCACCTATCTTTTCCTTCACTGGATAATGGTACTCTGGTTGACCAACAGTTCCCTTCCTAGTGGTCAACCCCGATTATGGGAAGGTTCTTGAGTTTTCGCACCACCGGCCTATTCAGGAATGATACCAAAGGGTACCGCTAATGTGTTCTCTGACAGTGATGGATTCCTCCGCATTGTGGCGGTCCTCTGTGTGAAGTCCTTTCTCTTGCCTCCGTCTTGTTAGCTATGTCCAGGTGCAACTCCTGCTGTTTGCCGCCAATATCAAAAGGGCCGGCACTCTTTTTCTCATGGGAACGTTGCTCGCGGGAAGGAAACCTTACAGCGTGAAATAGTTTGGACGCCACGATGCGCGATGGATTTCACGGATGGATACCACGATGATCTTTTGTATAAAGAAATACGTAAATAATACGTGAATAAAAAATATTTCCTGTCATAAAACATGTTTATTTTATTTGTTTTCAATCAATGTTAAACATTTATCTCGCTATATTACGAATCTCTGTTATCTCTTATCTCTGTTATCTTATTATCTCTGTTATATTACGAATACAGAAAAGTGTATTAACGGGAATGGTAGGCACATATATTCCTTGCGTCCAACCTAGTCTTCCAACAGCGTCTATTACTACTCAAATCCAAACACAGCTTAAGCGTCTATTGTCCTGCATGATATAATCATATAACTTTAACGACAGACATTTTAAATGCTTGATATTTTTATTATGCTTCTTGATTATTTTTCAATAAAGGTTTGAAATGTAACCTAATTTTTCATAAAATGAAATTATTACGAAGAACTAAAAATCAGAATTTTTATATTTATGCAGTGAACAACAATGTACCATTTAAAGAAATTTTTAAAATATAGAGATTGATTTCATCCGCATCTGAGGAATATTTTTATCATAAGTACTGCATAATCTAATTCAGCATTTTTAGTTTGTTATATTAAGTTCTACATGGAATTGGGGAAAATGAATTTTTTTATATGGTTTTACTCTGCCATAAATAACCTCGTTAAATGAATCAAATGATCGCTTTACTGTTTCGACTCATATAATAACGTTCCATAAAATTAAGGTCAGTTCCAATTATTCTCTTTAAAATTTGTAGTTATGCTTATTTTAGACATTATTTCTGAAATTTAGATAATGTACAATTAATTTTACTTGTCGAACTCTCCATTATGTACGGAGGTTCATGATTTTTGATTTCAAGGCCAGCACATTTTGCTAATTTTCTCGATCATTTTTCTTCGAAAATGTACACAATCTTCATAAGTTCATTACGGACATCTTTCCTGAAAGCACGAGAGTATAATCTGTACCATTTGAAAAAATTCCTGTGCTCAATGTTTGAAAACAAAGCTTGTTATCCGGAAAAAGCTTCTGAAATTCAGTTATATAAATTAATGTTTAATTTAAACTTAAACAATTGCTTGATAATTGCAATTTCCGCTCCAAAATCTTTATATTTGTAGAAAGATTTTTTTTCTTCCAAACTCGTAATACTACACGCAAAACAGTTCTAAACTGCAATACAGCATTCTCGGATAAAAATTTATGCTTAGCAGTTAAAAGTTTTCACCGACTTTTCTAGGTTCAAGTTAAGAATTTACCAAATTTTCTTTACTGAAAGAATTTACATTATTTCTCTTTGATAAAGAAATGTACTTGGTATAAAGTCATTGTGAAGATCACAGTTTGGAGCTAATTCTGGAAGTTGAAATGGACAATTGGCTCTTTGTTCACTTTTAAATCTTTCTCGTAAGCACATGACAGAATCCTTTTTCGAAATTTTCGTATCCGATTTAGGACCGAAGTACTCTTTCTCAAAATGTCAGAAAGCACATGATTCTTTAATACTTAGCATTTGAATGCACTCGTGGGTTTTGTCACAGCACTAATTTTAGCTTGAAGGTAGGATATTAAAGTATGCCAGCTAAACATCTGTGAAATACAAACATTTGTCTTGGCGGAGTTTAATTCAGCACATACAAATAAGAGTAGATTACTATTTATTACCATGTTCTATAGAGAAACTGTTTATGCAATCTTAAATTTACAAATATTTATGAAATTTTGAAAACGAAATGCTTTACGGAGGATTTATTCTTTGACATTAGTTTAAATTTGTACAAATGAAAATCAGCACATATTGCGTCATCGTTCTTAAAACGTGTTATTTCCGGGAAAGACATGAAGCAATCTTTTTTAGAAGCATTTCACTTTAAAACTGATAGACATTTATAGAGAAAGAAATTTAGCTTCAAGAGTACCGAGGAAATTATAATTTTAACAAATTATGAATGCCAAAATGAACAGCTGGCTATTTTCATTGTCGTCTTTTAACATAAGAGAAACCTCATTTTCCTAATTTATTTTTTTTCAGATTCGACTTCGAACCGAAGAATATTTATTTATCGAGGCATTCAAATGACACATATTCGTTCCTACAGTCTTAGCATTAATTTTATCATGAATATATTCATATCAGAAAAAAGTATGAGCTACACAAAATGACTGTATATAAAATCAATAGACACTATTAAAAGAAAATTAATGTTTTTGTCATCTTCAGCAGACAAATTAGTCATATAAGCATATATATATATATAGTATGCAAACAATCAATAAGAAAAAAATAAAGCAAAATTTAAAAAAAATTTAAAGTTATTTATAAAAGAAAGCAAAATTTAAAACTCGAACAAGAAAAAAAAATTTTTATTATCATACAATAAAATTAAAAGAATAAAAGAATTTAATTTTAAAAAGACATGTAGTTAGAAAAATTACGACAATGTTTAAGATGCGCGCCATTGCAGCAGCAAATCAAAAAACAGAGAACAATAGACAGATATACCAATAAAGCCAAAATTAAAAAAAGAAGGTAATAAAAGCAATCCTACAGTAATTTGAAATAAACGAAAAGCAAACAACAAAACAAGGAATCCATTCTAGTTCACTTTTTCAAGGGCTAAGAACTATTCGAAATGGATTCAAAAGAATATTTAGGGAATTTTCTGTAAGAAGCAAGCCTTTTAGGCTAAGTTTAACAGAGCTTCTCATAGCCCAAACTCCCCAAACAGAGAAACCAGGTAGCAGATCCACAAGAACAAACATCAAAAGAAAAAGGAAATAACATTAACAACGCTAATAGAACTAACAAAATATTAGCCATCAAGCTTAATTAATAAGCTTTCATAAGGTAAAATCAAAAACTTACCCCCGGAAGAAACAAGCCAGATTGAAATATTTGCCTGCGCATATAAGCATATATATATATATATATATATGCATGCTTAAATGTTTACGAAATTCGTAAATCGTATATTTCATGGTGTGATTTATAATTTGATATAAATGAGGTGTTAAATGAGGAGAGTCATAACGTATTGCTTCATGGTCCATAATGCTTTGTAAGAGCCGCTACCTCGGAAGTGCTAAAGCAATCTAGAAGGACTGAACAGTATTTATGTGGATAATTTACAGCTCAGTGTCAAAGGTTTAACTGCCGAATCATTTCCACTTGGCAACTGCTCTAATTGAAATTTATGTGCACACCATCACATCAATCCATCACGTCAATTTCACTTGTCTTTTAGAGACGAAGTTGGGCGTTCCACTATTCCGAGATCCTTCAGCTCCGAATTAATGATAATCGACACGCTCCGGAGCCGAGGGTTCTAGGTGATTGAGGAATGAAGGAAGGTTTTAAAGCTTTCGGAACCTTTCAATTTTTTGGGTCACTAGGGGCTATTGTTTGGACGAAAGTCAGGCCCCTAAAAGAAAAAATCCCTGGTTTGAATCCCTGCTTGCAGGTGACCCTTGACGAAGCCTGCAGGCCGTATTCATTTTTAATTCGGGTTAAAATTCTCGATATTCATTTTTTTCGTTGTTATCATTGGTGCTTTGGATGCGGCGGCATTTTGAGGGCTTTAAATGCAATCTACTTTAATAGTGCAATGTTTCATTTAATAAGAATATAATATATTTTTTATAAATATTTTTATGAACTTGTTGAGTATCTATGTGTCTTGGGAGGTGTAAGGATGAGATCCAACATTTTATTCCACGAATTGTTTCTTCAAAAAAGTTTAACAAGTACAGTGGAACCTCGAGAATCCGAACTAATTGGGTCTGGACTCTGTTCAGATTCCGGAAGATTCGTTAAAATACTCTTGATATTTCAAACGCAGTAGAGTATTGACTTCGGGTACTCTGTGAAAACAGTACAGAAAAATTCCCATCCTCCAGCAGATTTAGCTCCTTACCTCAGAAGAAGATAACCGATTTTGTTTCTACTAATTAAGGTGCTCTATTCATTCTTAAATACCGATTCAAAGGATTCTTTTAAGTTAGGAATAAACATTAGCTTTGTTTCTGATTTCTAATTGTTATATTCCTGCATTATAAAAATTTATAAAATTTTAAAAAAGATGTTCGGATTCCCAAGGTTGTACTGTAATGCAAAGTTTCTCATTTTTATATTGCTGTGATGTTTTCCCTTCCCGCAAGCTCAGTTCCCTCGAGAAAAGAGTCCAGTTCCTTTCATGTCAGCCGCAGACCGCAGGACAGCTGCACCTGGTGGTCATTAAAGAGACGTTCGCGAGAGTAATAGCTTCACACAGAAAGCGATCACAATCCAGAGGAATCAATATCTGTCAGAGAGCGCATTTGGTTTCGACTTTGAGGAGATTAGCGGTACTCTCATATCACTCCTGTATAGCTCCTGTGGTGGCAAAACACAAGAACCTTCCCCACGGTCGGATTTGACCACTGGGAACTTGGAAGGTTAGTTGTTGGTCGCCCGGGAGTACGATTATCCAGTGGAGTGAAAGGAAAGCGGAGCTCCACCCCTTGAGGTAGGGGATAAAAACGGAATGTTGAGTGGAGAAGAAAAAGAAGGGCGGAGGAACCGAATTAGGAGTTTCGAACTTGGGTTTCAGGCTCCGGAGCGCCGAAGAGAGCTGTGTGATCATTTCGGATTTAAAGTTCCGAATTAATTCGGACTTGGGCAGCAAACACCGAGAAATCGGTAATTTTCCGAATTCTCGGCTCATCATATTGCGAGCACTCCTTGTAGTCTCGTGTTTAGGTTATCACGCTGATAGGTGGAAGCTATCCATCCTGTGATGAATTACTTCTTTTGTGGACTACGATTCCAGTGCACTTTAACGTCCTAGAACTATGATCCCAATGATTGAACATTGTATATAATTATTTAATCTCAACTTCTATGCAAGAATTGTTCTTTAAATTATAGCTGTGTAAAATAAAAGTACTTAGGTCAACCTGAGCTCTGCATTTATTTGGTCGCACATAGGCCAAGACACCACATTGCCATTTTTTAGAGTCACGAATTCCAGAACATTTACCAAAGAATTGTTAATGTATATCTTTTCCTTTCTCGTGTACGAAGAATACAAGGAGAAAGTATCGTATTCGCCAAAAAAATCGACCTTGATATTTTGATGAATTTTCAGGTTTTAATCATTCCTTTGCACCGAAAAGTCTTCTTGGAATTATGACTTTCTGTCTGATAACTCAAAAACACTACTAGCTAAATAGCTGATAACTGGCCGATGGATTTATCACCAGATGTAGATGATGTAGATTTGTGTCAAATTTTGGAGCACATTCTCCAAAGGGTTTGTGCATTACTCAAAAACGAAACAAACAATATAAACGAAATTTGGTAGGTGGTCTTGGTGCCCAAAATTGCAGAAAATTTTGAATTTTAGACCTGATTGGTTGAAATTAAGAGGCACAAAATACATACAGTAAAATGGGATTACTTTGCACTCGTGGAAGTGACTTTGCACCAGAGCAAAATTTTTGTGAAAAGTGAAATAGAGATCAACTGATTAGGGATATGGGATTAGGGTTTTTCTAAATTCTTGGCAATACTAGCTAGAGTATTCAATGTCTTAAATGTATATAATAATCATTCTAGAAGTTTTAGAAGGAAGAGAAAATGAGCCGGGTTTTCAGCAAAAGTTTTAGTGCGAAAAATCTGCATCTGGTGAATAAAGTATGACAATTTTGAATGAAAGTGCATTTAAATGTGAAAGATAATAAATTTCATTTTGTGGCTTTGGATGCCATTTATATTTGTTAGTTAAGTTGTATATATTTTTTTTCTCGCCTGGAGTACCTTTGAACCGGAAAAAGAAGCATTCTTTGCACCATAGAAATTTGTGTTAAAAATAAACCTCAGTCTGTTTTTAACCCTCTGAGCGACTAATAGGTCAGAGTAAGCCGTCTGAAAAATATCTCTCTGCTTTTCAATGGGTTCCTTTAAGAAATATACACCGTCCTACAAGAGGTGTTTGAAAAAGAAACGCCTGAATTCCCCCCCGCAATGCTACCTGCGGGAGGTCTAATTATCCCAGCGGGGAGAGTCTTCCCCCGTTCCTTATCTCTAGCAGTTCCCCTTCCCAGAGAAGGCCGGAGGGCAGTGTGAAAGGTGCGACCGCACAAGGTTCCTCGCCGCTGACTGATTTTGTAAAATGAAAATGATTTCAGTTTTTTCAAATCCAAGCAGTGGCGAATCCAGGGGGGCTATCGGGCTTCAGCCCCCCACAGAGCTGGCAGAATTCTTGATTTTATTTAAAATCACTGCAACTGTTTGTTCTTAACTTCCCCTTTTTTTAAAAAAAATAATTAAAGTGTGAGAACATTGCTTTCTAGCTTGACAGGCTCGAAAATTTTCCTACTTTTCTAGTCATTGCACTTGTAATTGTAGCGTTGACGCAGTCGAAAACATTTTTTGGCCAGTTATTTCATTGTATTTTTTATTAAATTATCGAAAGTAATGTAGTTTTCTTTATGATTTTTACTGTCAAAGAAAAGAGAAAAGTCTGTAATGTTAAAGTGTTTTGGTTTACATGAGCCATGAGGTTTGATATTCGTCACGACGATACAAATTTTCATGAACTCAGCCCCCCCCCGATTCGAATCCTGGATTCGCCACTGAACCCAAATATAAATACATTTGAATATAATTATACAATTTGTACACATTTTACATCTACCAATCTAAGGCAAAGTTGGGTTCTTTAAAGTCGTGAAAGATTAGAATATCTTACAAGATGCACATAAACTGTTACAAACTGAGAAACATTATTGACAGAGAATATAAAAAATAACTGAAAACGAAACACAACGTTTAACATGTGTTTGTGTATGAATAATAGCTATAATTTTATAAAGTGGCTATTTTTTATATTTAGTTAAAAAGGAAACAATAAATTTTGTTAAGAAAGCTAAGCATTTCACAATTTTGTTAGATTGCAGGCTTGAGCCATCAAGAACAATTGTTTGTTAGTTTAAGATGTAGATGACTCCGAAAGCACATATACAAGCAGGCCGATTTAAGTCCTAAACGGGCCTGTAGGCAATATAAGTTTCAATTTCTTTCTTATTCAGATTCAAAACCAAATATTTTTCATTGTTTTTCATGCAAGCAAATATTAAGACCGACTGAAATTAAAAAGAAGTGTATTTAATTTGCCGATCACCTTCAGGAGAGTGGTTTCAATATCTCAGATATAAAAAAACTAAAATGTAATGTAATTTTTTTTAATGAGTGGTGAAAAAATTGCAAAACTTTTTTACACAGTCTAAATAATCTAATATAAAATTTCTAGGGATATTTTGGAGCCAGAAAAACGGTAAAACAAACTGGATCACACTGATCTTCTCGCTAAATTAAAAACATGAGGAAAAAACCTTACGAATAATGTTCTGAAATTTAAACAATACTTGATTTCAATTTAAATAAATTCCAGTATACGGCTCTTGTAAATTAAATGAAAACACTAAATGAAATTACCTTGAAAATAAAGCATAAAAATATCATAAGGCATTGGAAGCCTCCAAAGATATTGGGCCCCTAGTCAGTTACTTACTTTACCTATTTGATAATCCGGGCCTGTTTGCAAAACCGATTTGTGTTGAAACGGCAAAAGACTTGACAGGAAAATGTTGTTGACTAAAAATCTCGTGAAATATCATTTTGAAAAATATCGTGAATCGGAATTCATACTATCTACTTTTAACAACTGCAAAGTAAATAGTTGAGTAGTTAAATCAAGGCGACATCTGAATTTAAGAATTAAAGACTAGATGGAAAAAAACAAATTTTCTTTGAAGCAACCGATCAGTCTATTTCACCTGTCAATTATCTATTTTCTAGTCATAATGAATAGTGCCATTTTTTCTTTTCGGAGAAGATCGAAATTTATCATGAGACGCCTGACAGAATGATGGCTCTCTGTTCTCTTTAAGTAAAAAGATAGATTTTCCTGAAAAGAAAGAACATTAGTACTGATATGGTCTTTTTGTGATTACACACCCGTCTAGCGATATGGTAAACATTCGATCGTGGTCTATTGATAGTAAAATCGCAAGCATTTGTGACAGCATTCTTGTGAAAAGGTTTACTGCACTCATTGTACGATGGAATGCTGAAAACCTACGCAAGGGTCAGGAATAAATTGATCCGTGTAATATTGTTCAAGCTCCCTTCTTCCTACTATTGTTGTCCTCATCTGTTGCGAATCAACTTTCTTTGTTTGTAAAGTTTACCTTGATGTTTTTGTTGAGATTCTACATAAGACAACAAAGCCGACTGGTTATAGTGCATGGAAAAAAGGGATTATCCCTACTTCTTTTCAACTTGCTGTCCAGATGGGATGTTATATCGGGAAAACTATTGAAACAGATATCTTAGAGAGACAAACCTTTGGACAATGATCTTTGAGGTGTATCACATGTATTTTTCTTTCTTCTCCTTTGAAACCAATTCCATTACAAACACTTTTCTGTTTCCTTTCTAAGATACTGTTTGAGAAAATTTTAGGAACTACTGACAAACGCAAAAGAGATCTTTTCAGGCGCTAACTTCCATTGATTGAAGCTCCTTTGTTAAATCTTCTACTTAAAATGATAAAGTACTGAACGAAGTATAAATAAAGAAACTCGAAGGCTTCGGTACTATTTCTCGGCGTCTAGAAGATCGCATATGAGTAGTAAATTCTTTCTGGATTTTGTTTGATGATGAACAGCGATTCTGAAGAGGACAATTTAATTGAAACTTCATCGGAAGATGAATTATCATCATCAGAAGACGAATCAGAGGATGAATCTTTGGAAAGTGCAAGAAACTGGTGTGGTGTTGATGTTTCCGTTTTGACTCCTGCTCCACCTAAATTTCCTTTTACCGGAAATCCAGGAATCAAAGTTTCACTAAGACAATCAGATGATCCACTGGATTACTTTTGCCTCTTTTTTGATGATGAAGTAATTTCATTCATCGCAAAAGAAACTAATAGCTTTGCGGAAGAACATTTTTCAAATTTGGAATTAACTCCATCAACTAGAGCTTTGCAGTGGAAAGATGTCACTAGTGAAGAACTAAAACGTTTTATATCTTTGTTGATTCTACAAGGAATTGTGCAAAAACCCACCGAAAAATGGTTTTGGTCCAAGCGACCAATTTTATGTACTCCATTTTTCGGAAATGTTATGAACGAAAAAAGATCTTCTCTTATAATGAAATTTCTGCACTTCCAAAGTAGTAATGATTCCGAAGATGAATCGCCTTCTAACAACAAACTAAAAAAAATTGGCAAATTTCATAGTATGCTTATGCAACGATTTCAATCAACATACATACCAAAGCAGGATATCTCAATAGATGAATCACTGATTGGTTATAAAGGGCGCTTAGGATGGAAGCAATATATTCCAACAAAAAGATCTAGGTTTGGAGTAAAACTGTTTCAACTTTGTGAATCCGAAAGCGGATATATTTGGAACTCTATTATTTATACAGGAAAAGGTACGACGTTCCATGAGGATTATGAGGATTATGGTGTGTCCACTAAAAGTGTTATGACGCTCATTCATGAACTGAAAAATAAGGGGTATACACTAACCACGGACAACTACTACACTTCACCAGAATTAGCCGAAATACTTATTAAATGTAAAACGGATATTTACGGTACTTTAAGGGCAAACAGGAAAGGTTTATTCGTTAATAAAGTCATGTCAAAAGTGAAGAAAGGTGAAGTATTGGCCTTTCAAAAAGGTAAAATAATATGTTTATTAAAAATGGACAGATAAAACCTATACTTATGCTTAGTACTTTTTGCCACAGCACTGATGGTGACCGGAATCAAAAAAAGTCAAAATCTTCGAAGCTTAAGCCTGCAGTCGTGGTTGATTACAAATAATACAATGGGTGGAGTAGTAGACAAAGCTGACCAATGTTTGTCGTACTACCCAGTGGCGAGAAATCAGCAACGAAAATACTACAAAAGATTGCCACTTACTTATCGCTACAGTGTGGAACGCTTTTGTAATCTTCAAAAAGAATGGAGGAAAATGAGGCAAGTTGAATTTCGAATGAAGTTAATCGAAAGATTAACGAAGTAACAGTCTGTAATCCATCTACTGCCGGGGTCCATTTCAAATCGGAAGAAAATGTCGTTCGCCTGGACAGGAAGGCATTCCCCTTCTTATGTTGATGAAAGTGAATCCAGAAAAAGTCAAGGAAGGCGTGTTAAAATACTAAAAATTAATGAGAACGGTAAACGTGTGCGGAGAGAATCATTGATTTGAATGTAAAATTGTAACGTTGACTTTGCGTTGCACCCTACTTTGAAATTTACCATAATCTTTTTTTTTTTTTTTTTTTTTTTAACTTATAGCATTTTTATTTTTTAATCTCATGTCTTAACTTTAATATATTTAAAGTATAAAAAAAAGTAATCAGGTAATTAATAATGGCCAGTTTTATCAATCATTAGTTCATGATCTTGTTATATGTGATTGATTTACTCATTTCATGAGTTTAGAATATTGCAAAAATTTTTAATCAGTACAATATTAAAAAAATGTTTACATTATTATTTATTGTTATGATCAAATCTGCATTATATAAAAAACAGATCATAAAAATTTGAAAAAAAGAATTAAATAGTTAATATTACAGTAATTGTATAAATTTTGTTATTTTCAGTTAGACAAGTTTTGCTTACATATCTTAATATCAAACTTTTCAATAAAGCTCACATTTTAAAATTCGTTTGATCTTATTTATATTTCATCTTTTATTCTCTAGAATAGATTTTATTCACGATTTTCATTTTATTATCCCTAAGATACAATTGCAAATTTTAAATGCTGAATTAATTATTTTTTTTAGATTTTCAATAAAATTCACATTATTTCAGTTTTAGTCGTTCAACATTACGTAAGTATGTTTTTGGAATTTTATGACCCCCCTCCCCGTTCTTTTTTTCTACAAAACGTATAACAGTAATAATCTAATTTTAAAAAATTCTTAGGACTTATTCAAATAAAAAACCTAACTGGCTTAAAATAAAAAAAAGAATATAGCTTCTAATTCTTACAACTTCAAGTTTGCTTACAAAAAATCAAGTTTAACTTCTTTTGCCAATTTTAACTTTTTTTTCCAAATTTAATTTTTTAAAATTAAATTGTTTGTGTAAATTGTTAAAGAGATTTTCGGAAATAAAGTGATTTTAATGTCTTACGTAAGCATCACTCATACTCCCTCTCCTCCTTCAGCAAAATAAGCAACCCCTCCCCTTGGTGCTTGCTGCACATTTGGAATGGTTCCTTTCAAAAAAACATTACTGAGTAATAAAATTATTCGGCGTTTTGAATGGGACTAAAAATGTTTTTCCTACAATAATTTAGACCAAAATGCTTTGTTTTGTAATAGTTATATGCATAACTGGATAGAAATACAAATTTCTAAAATAGTTGTCATGTTAAGAATGAAAAGTTTGGGAAACTTTAAATTTAAAAAAAAGATTTTATTAAAAAAGCTTCTTCAGGTTCAGTTTCTAATATTTTTCATCTAACTTTTAAATGATTCTCAGAAGATACTGAGTAAATTAGGGATTCCGATTTTAAATATGTGAATTGCTTCTGAGAAAATATTTTCTAAAAATGTCAGTATAGATATTTTTTGCAAAAAATATAAGATATTTTGCCTTTCTTTTATTTTCTATTAATAACAAAAAATTAGAATATATTAAAGCTCAAATCATGTTTTGAATTTTCGCTTTTTCCGAAAAGTTTACAAGTAGTATCTACAGTAAATTATTCGAATTCCTTAACCCTTTCAAGGGAGGTGGTTTCTTTTCGAAATCACCTGTTAAAGAATTATTTCATAGGGAAACTACCAATTCTATGGTTATATATTTCACAACAATACATATTTTATCATCCAATAAAGAGACCTAATTGCAGTAGAATTTAGTCTTCTTTGTCACGGAGTTATATGCGAAATAAATTAAGTTTTCCCAAAGAAAAAGAAATCTACCATTTTTCAATAAATTTCTAAAACATAGGACTAGAAACCCATTCAAAACTTATTACATTTCTATTGCTTAAGTCTATTCTTTTTGCAAAATTGGCAAAATAAAAAAAATAACAGAAATATGTTACTTATTTCAAATTGTTCATGGTTTCAGGGATAAACACTCCTTCAAGGTACTTATGCGGACGTTTGTTACAATTGATAAGATAATCAATTTAGAGGTTCATTCAGAGGTATCTTATTTCTACAAGCATTTTTGGTTTTTTTTATGAAAAGAAAAGCTTATAAGCATTTCTATGCCATAATAAGAATCTGAGAAAGATTTTCTCCTCAATTTTCCGAAAAGCTCATGAAAAACTTCTCCGTACCTTCCTATTCGTTTTAACGATAAGGAATTCAATTGTTATCGCAAACGAGGTTCCTTCCAGCAACCTGCGAGCTTCCATCTATTGTAAAGCTTATCACCACGAATCTGTCACTGCCAACCGTCATTAGTGCAGGGAAAGCAGAGGCGAGAAAACACGGCTATGCCAGCTACGACTGCAAAATTCAAACCAGGAAAAGCCGGTTTCGTTCTCATCTTCGCTGCGACAGAGAAAGAAATAACACGTTTCTGCCGAAGTCGGAGTAGATTTGTTTGAACGTAGAAAACCGCGGCGTAGTTTGCGGCGCTCAGAGGGTTAAATTTATTTTTGCATTAAATAATAATAAGAACAATGTTTGCTTTAGCTTCAGATATGCCCTGGGTATATAACGGAAGTTCCCAATAATATTATAGATCATAAAATGTTAATAAAAGTTTATTCATCCATTAAGATATATATATATATATATATATATATATATATATATATATATATATATATATATATATATATCCAAACAAACAAGAAAAAACAAAGACAAAATTCAAAATCAACCAAGACACACAACACGGCAAAACTAGACAAAATTATAATAAATTGAAAAATATCATAGCAAGCCGCTCGTCAGAAGAGAAGCTCGTTTATGATATTAATACAAGTTTTTTTCTGCTAACGACATACGAATCCCGTTAAATATGTCGCCATCCCTTCAAAAGCACAAGACAATTAAAAAATGGAAAATTCTGGAATAAAAGACAATACATTGAAGATGATTTTAAAAAACCGAAAGCAAAATCTGAATACAAAAGCACCCAATTAAAGTAAAATGGAAATAAAATAAATAGTAGTATTCACAAAAAAATAAAATAAAGCGAAAAAAAGACTTACCACCGCCAGGAATAAGCTTATCAGGTCTGTGAGAAGCACCCGTGAAATGGGCGCTAAACCAGTTATTGTTGCCAAACAGAGGAAGGTGTAAGGAGAAAAAAGGCTTTATTAATATCCAGATTCACTTGCTTGAGATATCGCCGCACAAAGTTTTCGGGTATACCATTATTTAAAGTTGATCAATAATAAAGGCTTTAATTGTCTGATTTTGAATTTCTTCATTCAACAAACAAATTTAATACGAGAAAAATTGATAAAGAATAGCGTTTCTCTAAATCTTAATAGAAATATTAGAAGACCAATAGGAAAGTCGGTTGACACAAAATTAAAATCCATTCTTTTTGTCAAAAATATCGATACAAAAGTTATTATCAACATATATATATATATATATACACTATATGCCCAAAAGTATCCGACACTTTCGATTTTCACATTTTTTAGAATTTCTCCGGAATGGTTTAACCGACTACTCATTAAACTGTACAATTAAAGAAAAGACAATAACTCACATTTTACATTGAAGATTCGGTCCTGAGGGCAATTTGGGACCGTCTACAAACTGATGGAGTAATAAAAGGTGTTTGGCCCACCCCGCTTCACAGAATACTACAACAAAAATGAAACTTTCAGAAATGGTAATGTGTAATGTGCATACATTACAGGAATTTTCGTAAACTCAGCTCAAATATTTCGGAAGATATAAAGGTTTATTTAAAAACTTAAATTTTTCCACCTGTTTTTTTGCTTATAAATATGCAGAGTTTTCTGTTGTATTATACGAAACTTACAGAAAAGATGACAATATGTTAGAGAAGCATTTGTGTAAAATTTGGAAAAGAATTGTTGAATATTACAGGAATTAAGAGCATTTTTAGTAAATAATGTTTTACTGCGCATGCGCGAAACATAGCGTAATTTTTCTTTCACAACTTTAAAGCCAGATATATAGGGCAACTTATATAAAAATATTCAGTTCAATATCATTAGTATTCAGAAAGATATCGGCATTACAACGAGCAGAATTATAGCTCCTGTCGAAGAGAAGCTAAAAGATGAGGGGTTGTTGATATTTGACAATTTGATATTTTTTAAACTTATATCTTTAAATAGTTATATTGAATTGTATAGTGGTGAGAATTTGTTGAATACCCATGAACACATCTAACATTCGTAACGAATAAAAAATTATATATGTAGAATTATTAAAATATTTTAAGAAAAGAAATTAATTAGATAAAAATTCGCTTCGCCATAAAATAAATATATTTAAATATATCGTTTGGCCGTAAAATTGTAATATGTAATTTGTTAATAATCCTGTAAATAATATAATTAAAGTAATAAAATTTTTGTTATTTATAGTGCCTAATTAGCTGGAATTTAAGTTATGCACG
>BGPR01007677.1:34147-69410 GCA_013235015.1 Araneus ventricosus
AAGATTAGAGAGCAACTAAGATAATTAATACAAGATTAGAGAGCAACTAAGATAATTAATACAAGATTAGAGAGCAACTAAGATAATTAATACAAGATTAGAGAGCAACCAAGATAATTAATACAAGATTAGAGAGCAACTAAGATAATTACTACAGAATGTTATCTTAAAAATGAATTGATGTCAGTATATATGTTTGCTATAAACTTAACAAATGTGTATTGCTCACAAGTTGACTTATCGCCTGTTTTATATGAATAATTATCCTGATGTGTTGAAATGAGGTTATGTATGTTTAGAAATTTATATATATAAATAACTAAATAAATATTAGTAATATACAGTTTAGATTACCCCTCCCTGGCATAGGCCGTGCAGGAAAAATGTGATGCATATTATTTTACAATATTTTCTCTTTTTTTTTTAGTGACGGGAAACATCAGTTTCACCGAACGACGACAATAAGTATAATTTTTTTAATTAACAGTTCGTGAAGAAGACCTCGCAATGAGATACGAATATCGGCATTATTTATCAAGTATTTTAAACTCAATAATTGCCATCCACTTTTTATAGGCCATATTTTTCTGTCTGATATCCAAATTTCTCACTCTTTAATTACGTGAAGAACAGATCCCGTTTCTTGGCCGCATGAACATAACGACGTTTTTCCGAAGAATCTAGCCTGATGTTCTCTAAAAACTCCATGTGCCGTCAAAATTTGATTTATGTAGAAATCGCCATATAGTCTATCAACGTTAACTTTATCTATTAGGTTTTTGGTCCAACGCGCATTTTTTGAATCATTCCAACGATTTTGCCACAGGTCCTTTATAATTTTATTTCCTTCATTTCTTATCTGGTTTCTCGAGGGAACAAAACTAATTGTTTCATCTGAATTCAATGTTGCCTCCTTGGCTAATTGATCTGCACGTTCATTCCCAAAATTCCCCATGTGTGCTCTAATCTAAGAAAAGTAATAAATCCAAATATTAGTAATAATATCAAGATAACCATAGTGAAATAAAAATAGGAAATTAAAATTTAACTTTTTGTAGGGCAAAAAAAAAATCTAAATCTAAATGTCAATTAGAATTCAAACTGGGAGTGGCCACTTGTAAAATCTATTAAAATGTTAAATTATGGTAAATATGATAAATTTGTGTTGAGGAAGAATTTAAAGATGAATATTGGTTTTATGAATATGAGTGAATTTATAATTTAAGTCTATACAAGAACAGGGTCGACCCTATACTGATTATCTGTTACAAAAGCTGATTTTGATGTCATACCATTTGAAAATTTTTATATTTGTCAGTGATTTTATATGTTGGTGTTTAGAAAATTTGGTTAATAAACTAGTTAGATTTAAAAATTTGGCTATGTTTCTCTTGTCAAATAATTAAGCACTCTGTAAGATTGTGAATCTGAGTTAATATAAAAATATAACATCTAATTATATATTAAATTCACAACGCAAACTAAGATATTTATGAATTTACTTGGAGTTGAATCTGGAGATTGTTTTAAGGATAAATTTAGAACTAAAATAAAGTTGAGGTTGCACATTATGCCTGTTGCTAAGATGTTTCATTAAGTGGAAATTTTTAATTAATGATTTGTGAGTTGTTTGATGTTTAATTGATTTAATGTAATGAGAATTTAAGATTGTTTATCATGTGTAGAGATCCATCTTGAATAATTATTAGCAGATAATTAGAGTGCCAGAAAAGCAACAAGTGAAATGTCCTTTAAGATAACTAAATTACTAAGAGATAAAAGGGGTTTTTAGCAAATTTTAAAAGTTCATAAATTTGTACTCCTGATTATAATATCAAAATATAAAAAGATAAAATAAAAATCATAAAAATTTTACAACATAAAATCATATATGAAAAGGTAAAATAAATCATCTTTTTTCAATACAACAGAACGCGGGTTAAATGCCTATAGCAGTTTGAAGTTTAAAATTACTTTGTTAAGGGAACCATGAATGTAAAATTATGCGTAAGAGATTCCTTTGAAATTTTATGTCGAAGGCGGCTAGCTAATAATAAAGGAAATCTGACCGAACAATAATGGGTGTTTCGATAACAAATAATGCAATCCGCTCAAAACTGATACTTGTTACATGGAAGGTTCATTAGCCGACCAACGATTCACCATAGATTCAATCGCTCTAGAGATCCTAACGACAAATTTGAAATTCTCTGATTTCTTACATCTTTCAATATAGGAAAAACAATAATGCCTATTTCTTGTCTTTCTGTGGAGAGTACAATACTTGAAATAAAGATTTTCCAATCTCCGTAATTCCATGAGATTTTTATTTTATTTTTTAGATTAATAATATTTTTGGAAAGTACATACAGATATTTAGAAAAGTGAAATCGATCGATGCGCAAAAAGATTGGTGCACAGTTTTCCTATTCTGGATCAAGAAACCTTGATGGAAGTATAAAATACTTTTGGCTTTCGATTACTTTTGCTTCGAAGGCGAGTTCTCTGTTGTGCCTGATAACGCTTTGGTATCTCATTTTTGTTTCAGAAAATGCATATTCTGAAAATTTTAATTTCGGAGAATTAGATACTAAAGGTAGAAAATGAGATTTTGTAGTTGTGCCAACAAATGGCAGAAGGTAAACTTGATCACAGCAATTCGGTTTTCCCAGCTGAAATCCTTGCAATTAGAATGACAATTGAAGCAGCTTCTTACCTACGTAGACCAATCAAAATTTGGACAGACAGTTTGTCAAGTTTGTTGGCCATACTTAATCCTGAATCCCACAACAGTATGGTTCGAGAAATTCAAACCCTTTTGCTCTCCCATAAACACATTCACCTCAGATGGCTTAAAGCCCACGTCGGTTATTTAGGCAAAGAATGCACAGAACAATTAGCCAGAGAAGCCATCACAAAAGGCGATCTTTTCCTTCTACCTAAGCCACTTTCCTACCGAAATCTGAGATTAAGTCAGCTGCTTTAAGCATCTGGCAAGACAACTGGGATAACGGAGAAACTGGCCGCAGTACATACGATATAGTGCCTAGGGTCTCACACAAGCCAGTAGGATGGAATAGAGGAGAGATAATGTTCGTTACAGGACACGGGCCTTTCCCCTCATACCTTCATCGCTTCAATCTTCGAACACATGACAACTGCTGGCGCAGAGAAAAAGGAGATTCAATGCACTATGCCACAAAATGTCGGTTTACACTCTCCTGGCATTTCCAAACTCCAACAGTGTCACTTAAATTACAGTGGTTGAAAAACATTCTCACGAATAACTTTTCAAGAACCCGACTTCGACTCCTAATGCGTTTCATATGTGATGAGTACAATCTCATTGTAAAGGATAATAATTGAGCACTCATCCACCCAGACTGACACACACTTCCGGATACCTATGACATTTTCCCCTCTACGTATTTTTTTCTATTTTGTATTGTTTTCTATGTTGTTCTGTCCAGTGTATGTTTCTTTTTCATTTTCATTTGTTCTTGTACCTGTTACTTGTTTTTGTCCCTTCTTAAAAAAAGTAAAATTCACCTCCATCCATCCAAACCGGAAAGGAGCCGATTCCATTGAGAATAAGTCTAATTTCTTCACTCCTATATAGTATATGGCATATATTTAAGTCATCATGCTGAGCAGTCCAGTCGAATTGTACTTTGTCATGGAAAGAATAAGTAACAGCTTTTTTAATTACTTTAAATTGTTGGGTTGGACATTCAGAACCTGCCACTGTAGGACGCAAACAGATATTGGATCGGATAGTGGAGGGTTTGAGGTAAAGTACAAAAATCTCTTTTTCGCATTTAAATGAAAGGTTGTTAATCTGAGAGTAAAAGCTTAAAGTAGGAAGCTTCAACTTTCGCCTTCCCGCGCCGAAGTTTCCATGCCAACTTCTGAGCACCCGTTGACAGTGGCTGCATAGCTAATATTCTTTTCTCCTCGTATATTTGCTAATTACAAGCCAGGACAAATTTCTCCACATCATTCGTACTGACTTATCCATCGTCAAAATTTAAAAGATATTAATTTAACTACTTATAATATCTTGAAAACCAAAACACCATGTTTTACCCGCTAAAACCTTTCTCTTTAAATAGAACACTATCAGTAATTTATGCTATATCTTTTCTGAGCTTCAACGCTATAAATGTATGAGAGCTGGACCTCGTTAAGAATTCAAAGTAATTAATAGTATTTCCATGGCAGGAGTGGTGTTAGATTCTCCCCGCCGGGGGAGGAGCATAGATTGTCGGACAGGGGAGGCACGACCTGCTGTACGGGGGGGTGGGTGTAATGAATTTGGTCTCAAATTTTCGCTGGCTCTTTTTTCATTTCCTAGTTGAATACCTGTTACATTCCCCCTTCAAATAAAAGAAAGGTATTTCAACATCTAAAGAAAAGAAGACTATTACGAACTAATAGTGTAAAAGTGAAAATGCCTGTGCTGTACATAGTGTATATATTTCCTTCTTCCTGTTTATTTTGTTTTTCTAAAATAAAATTCCCGTGTCTTGCCCATCAAACCGTTCAGTAACCGGTCTGGTCACGGGTACGGGGGTAAGGGACGGCGTTCTGTTCTGTTACATGAACGGGGTGCAAATATTTTCTCTGACGGGGGGGCCTGGCCCCCACTAATGCTACTCCTGTCTCCATGTAGTTAAAGTAGCTCAAAAAATAAGAATTTCCATTTTTAGTGCAACGGATCAAACATTTGTCAAACTACTCTTAACAAAGAAAGCACGAATAATACTTGAATGTCTAAAGAAACAAAAAATCTTTAAAAGCAGGCATTTTATCCTCAATCTGGAAAGAAGGTAAACGTGAGTTGCAATCCTTCTTTATATAACAGCAGTTGAGCCCAGCAAATCGAACCGCTTCAAGAACTCTAAATGACGTCAGATGCTGAGTATCGTAGCGAAATGAAGCTTGTAACATAATCACGCTACATTTCACTCAATAAATGCCTTGTCGTCAAAGCGAAAACAGGCTTAACTCCAGTAATGGTACATTTTCTCTGCAATGCAATCGAGACTTCAAGTCGTAAAGCTGAGAGAGCAAAACGTTTTAGAATCTATTAAACGTTCATAAAAATGGAAAACTCTGTCCATTCAGAATTTTTTTTCATCTGTCTTTTTTTCTAGTGCTCTTTCTAACAATAGAAACTTGAAATGAAAAACAATTTTAACTTTTGCGACGTAGAAAGAACCATTCTTTTCAGAATCCAAAATTCTTGGTTTTCTTTTCATCAAAAAGAAGGCTTTCGTATATTATTAAACTGCATCGATCTCCTTCAAATCACAAGGTTTGTTTTTCTTTACGTGAATCCGATATTTTACTCTATATTTTCAATTTAATTTGAAATACAACAACCATAATTTTACGATTACTCATAGTACAATATCCTGGAGCTTATTCAACATATTAAAAATTTTCTTCACTAAATTTTTGTGAAGAAAATTTTGAAAATTCTGTTCTTTTAATCTGTAATGTTACATTATATGTACCAAAATAGATCTCATAGTAAACTAATGTGACCATCTACAAACACTTTGTCTCAAAAATGGACTAAAAGAGTTCTTTTCCTTATATTTAAAATCTTAATAATAATTTTTAACATATTCAATAAGGGTTTCATTTAGTGATTCATAATTTTTTTTTTAGTTTTAATATTTAAAGGTAGCCAGAGTACTTCTTTTTTTAATAGAACTTTATATTTCCTTAAACCTCTGTTAAATTCCTTCTAAAGAATGTATTTTAATATTTCACTCCAAAGTATTATTGTGGAAACTAGGGTTACTTGACCCTACTTTTACTGTTTCTTATATTTTCGGATATTTGAATTGTTAGTATCATAAAAGGATTCGGTTTTAAGAATGAAATATATGCTTATGCTAAATTGATATCTCATCATAAAATAAATATATTTCATGAAATCGCTTAAGGTAAAGTATACCTAACCTTAGGGACACTTAACCCTACATGCAAAACGCACCTAAATTCTTTTGATAATTTAAAATTATGCCAAATTCAGATAGTAGGTTTTAACTAATGAATTCAAAATTTCTTTAATATCAAATAATATTAGTAAAACTAATATTAAAAATTAAATAATATGGTTACTATAAAACGCAGTTGTTATTAATATAATCTAGTTAATTAAATTCGTTAAATCATTACATTAAAAATTGTTATTAAATTAAATTAGTATAAAATTTAATAAGCAATTGAAAAATTGATTTAATTAAATGAAAAAAATTACAGCAATGGAATTGGAATCCTAGCAACGGCATTAGCGCTTTAAAGAATTGACAGTTTTGAAAAATTAAAAAAAAGCGCCAAAATGTAAAAAAAAATCTATAAAATGTTGTACAGAACAAGAAATTGAGAAGCTTAATAGACTTATTCGGTTCTTCTAATATTTAAAGAAAACTAAAAGAAAAAAATAAAAATATATTTTAGGAGAAAATTCATATCAAGAAAGAAAGACTAACTCAACAAAAATGGCGAAAAACTAGATAAAACCAAACGATTACAAATAGTTCGAGCAAAAGATCTTTATTAAAATCTATACTTATAAAAGTCAATGTTTGCGTGTGTGTGCGATGTCCAGACGAATCTATCGCACTTACAGCCATGAAATTTGACACACTGGTAGTCGTAATGGTGACTCAATGCACCTCGAAGCCGGATATTTAAAATTTTATATAGAAAGTTTTTTATTTAATGTTTTGTTGTTTTGGGTCATTTTTGGCACGTTTACGGCTGTATTATCTTTTCTAATGATCGTTGAAAAATAATCAATGCACCATCGGATAGAACAAACGATTTTCGTCCTAATGAAGTTTGTTTTGAATTTCTAACGCAATTTACTGAATTTTGAGAATCTTTTAAATAATAGTAACTTTTATGGTAATTTTTGATAAGGATTTTTTCAAATTCTCGCATCTGACGTTCTAACAACTCTATAATTTTAATTTTTTTTCAGCTTATAACTCGAACGTTTCTGTCGGATTTAAAACAAGAACCGTTAAAATCCCTTTCTCCTTTTTTTTAAATTAATTGTTCCTTGATCAGTTCAAACAGTTTTTTTGCAAGCCAGCTTTTTCAGCGAGACATTCTCCGGAACGAGTTAACTTTCCCATCATGCATTGTTACAATCTCATTGGCTAGTGAGTGACTTCGTCGTGGCAGATGACATCGTTAACTTTCCCATCATGCATTGTTACAATCTCATTGGCTAGTGAGTGACTTCGTCGTGGCAGATGACATCATATACTATCGCATTCTTCTCGGAGAAGATACATTAACTGAATGAATTCGATAATTATTTTCGGCAGTGTCTTAAAATGTTTCTTTGTCTCGCATATTTCGCATGCTGGTTTGTCGCATCTATTAATATTGTTTTGGATTAACGCACTCCGTACTGTTTTCCTAAATTCAAATAATGAGTATCTTTTCCTTTTATTTTGTTTTCAAAACTTTTTCATGTCATTTGTGGGCGATTCTTTCTTTCATTTTGTTGAAGTTACGATAGCACGAGCAATGCCGTGCGCGTATTGCTAGTAATAAATAAATTTTTCTTTATAAGGTGAGGAAAAAATAGTTAATTAAATTTCAATTCTTTTCAGAATTCTTACTAAAATAATTATTCGAAATTAACGTATTTAAAAGTAATTTTATTCTTTAAATAATTACTAACAAACAATTTTTAAATAATTATTCTCTATATTTGAGTTTCCAATATTGCCAACAAACTCCACGCAGCAAAAAAACTGATCCCAACCACAAAACGTGTTTCGGTCGATTACGACATCCAAGCTGCAATAGCTTTTGATAAGGTCAAGTATCTGTAAGGTGACTTTTTCTAAATGATCTAAAAATTAAATCACTTAGAATTAAGATAATGCATAACATCGGATATCAAATTCTAGCTAGAGTTAAGCTTAAAGCTCAGAAATATTTTAATTCATAATATTTTCAATAGTAAACTTCCTACCCACTGAGGAATGAAAAAGTGAAAATTTGTCTGTCATTCTTAAAACGTATCTTACCTCCAGTGGCGGATTTCCTCACAGGTGAAAGAGGCGACCGCCTCGTGCCTCGAGACTCTAGGGGCCTCAAAATCTATGCAAGAAACATCACAGCGCTAAGCCGACAACGAATATACGACATTGTAACTTTGTTGATAGTGTAGGGTGTACACAAATGAAGTGATACATTTCAAAAATTCTTTAAAACCAGCGGGAGTGGCCTCCCCTAAACTTTCTCGTATACTTTTCAAGCATTTGCTATTTCCCTTCCCCCTGCGTTGATAAAAAGTTCGAACAACTGTAACCCAGAATGCAATGACTATCAGAAGGTTTTTCATTGGAGATTATAGTAATAGTAAAATATTGAGGTGAATTATCCAGTGAGGTGCTTCCAGTACGCAAGTAAAACGAGACGCCCTAAATGTTTGCTTCCTTACAAAATTTCGCGCCAGAATTGGTTTTTGCAAACTGCCAAGTTTTCGGAGTGTCCCTTCTTTGCACAGGCATTTCTACCACTACGCATGCGTATGGAGTTAAACAAGTATGCGATTATACAGACCGACAGACAGTCAGCCCGTTGACAGATTTGGCCCAAAATTTTATACGGACCTACATTCATGACGATTAAACTGTGTACCAAATTTTATCCATCTAGCTATTCAAGTTTTTGAGTTATAGTGTTCACATGACTTCGGATATACAGACACACAGACTTCCCGTTGACGGATTTTGTCCAAAATTTGATAGAAACCTACAAATTATGTTTAAAGACCACATACCATATTTCATCCCCGTAGCTCTAATAGTTTTCGAGTTATCGTGTTCACAGACACACAGACAGACATAATTCCAAAATTGTGTTTTTCGGAATCAGGGAGGTATAAACGTGGAGATTCGTCAAAATCTCGAGTTCGAATTTTTTGACGATTACAATACTTTCTCTTTGTATACTTCGTATACGAGAAAGTAAAAATGGGAAAAAAGAAAATTGGTTTTTAGCGCAAAACAGGAGCATCCGAAAATCCAATTCCGGCTAAGTTCTAAGACAGAAACAATAGCTATTTGCCTTCGTCCATTATGACACTGAGTTGTACGCAATGGACGAATTTCAGTGCTTTCGAAAAATATTTGGAGTGCAATCCAATCCTGGTCTGTCTTACTTTTTCATCACATTCTGTTTTTTTTTTTTTTTTTCGTTTTTATCTTTTTTCGTTAATAATCGAACTCTAAGACTGAAGAAGTTAGCAAATTAGAATAAAAACAAAGATACGAATTTTTAAAATAACTTTCTTGAGTTCTGTAACTCTACAGACCTAAAGGACGAATAACTACTGTTTTTAGGTAAAGCTTAATAATACGCATAAAGCTACGAGCAAATAATTAAGTATTCTGGTTGAATATTAGGCTATTTTCCTGTTATATCTTACATTTTTATTTTCTCAAGTTGTCCTTCCATTCTTTATCAAGTCAATAGTTGCAACTATCTGCAAATGAAACTGAGTAACAGCATGTGTCCTTGGCAATTGATTTTCAATCCGTGATGATTTGCTGAGATACTACTTGATAAATATTTGCATTTCGCTGTTTTTCTGTGTTGAATAAATTTGCATTTCTGCAATAAGCATCACCATATAAATTTGTGGGCAGCCCCTCGGAATTTAAAAATTAACATATCTCTATAAGTTTTTCAGACAGAATTGTGAAACTTTGAGTATGCATAGATGACTGTAAGAGAAACATTTCACTCATTGACACTTTTGCACTACGGGGAACGAATAAGAATTTAGTTTTATTAACTTTTTATTTTCAATTTCCACAGAAGCCAAAGTGTTTCCAAAGAAATTCTTACCCTATTTGATGAAACTTTGTAAATGGAAGTAATGTCTAAAATACTTATTAAGAATCAGTGCCACGAAATGAGCCTAAAATCATTGGAATATCATTGGCAAAAAACCAGTGTTAACCAATGTTAGTAATTACCATGTAACGCACATTTAGAAACAGAATACTCGTGGGAAAAAGTTTTATCATTACATCCTTAGGCTTCCCATCTTAATAAAAGACTGCATATTGGACGCAACTACTGGCCAAGCAGTTGTTGCATCTGGCTCATAATTCTAATGGTCATCGTCCGGATGCGAGAGATGCCGGTACTCCGAAGCCTGTGAGGCTATCAAAACAGATATATTACATTTCGAAGGAGTCGGATTTGAAATTATAAAAAGCAGAAGCTATAGCTATTTCAGCAGAAAACAGCAGAATAAGAAGACAGACAAAGGATAAATAAGAAAAATTTATTATATCAATCACCAAACTCATCTAGAGATACATACAGACATCTAGTTTACACACAGCACACAGACAATAAAAGTAATGCATACATATATATGCACGATCTAGATAGTAAATACAAATACAGTTAAATAAGAGAATTGAATTTGAATCTGATTATAAAGAAGCTTGACACAGTATTCAGCAGGATTGCATCAAAAAACCCAAACATTTTTTTGCTGAAGGAAAAAATTACTTTCATTATTTGTCAACAAATAATGACCATGTAACGCGCATTTAGAAACAGAAAACGTGTGAAAAGAATGTTGTATCTCTACTTCCCTAGTTATTCCATGTGAATAAAAGACAACAATACACAAAGCACCTACTGACCAAGCAGCTGTCGCATCCGGCTCATAATTTTAATGATCAACGTCCGAATGCCAGAGATGCCGGTACTCCGAGGTCTGTCTAACTATGAAAACGCCTCCCTTTTCTTTTGAGGGAGGGAAAAATTATTATTATTATTTGTCAATAAATAATGACCATGGAACGCGCATTTTAGAACAGCAGAATACAAGTATTGATAACTGACATGCAATAGCAAAAAAATTTTTCTTTGGCAGTTTTCATACAAGTCCTAAAGTGTGTATTCAGTAGTTTTCTTTCTTAATTAGTCCAGTCTAGTGGAGACGAAATAAGGGGTTCTGTACATAGCAGTCAGTTCATCTCCAAACAAAAGAGAGTTATTTTTAGCGCCATAAATCTGTATAAACTAATTAAACAACATTAACCCAAATGTGGGTTGGAACAAAATTCAGTCTGGTATAGACACATTATTATTCTGCTATAGAGAAATGATTCTGACACATTTTTCGTGAGGTTTGATGTCCTTTTTGCAGTCTGAACTTTTCTTCGGAGGAATGGTGGTTCTACTTTGCTCGAGGTAAAGGAAAGAAGAGTCCATGAATTAATTTGACACAATCGAAGTAAAGAACGAATGAAGTGAAACACAGATTGAAGAATGGTATAACCAATGATCATCCTCTAGGTAGCATCCTCCCTCTGTTTGGACGTGTCATTCTGGCCACTTACTCACACAGTGGATCTCAGCAGTCCAGGTCCCAGGATGAAGAAATCTTAAAAAGAAAAGAAATCGTTACAAAATTTGTAAGAACAAGCCAACTAAATAAATTGATAATAGAAAGTACCGAAGGCGAATTATTATTGTAAATATGTTCAAAGAAGTAGCAACTACTTTTACAACATAAAGTTGTTCTTATTATTCGTTTCAAAGCGTTGAAAGGCAATTCCACATTTCAGAGTGACTCAAATTTTGTTTCAAAATAAAATCCTACTGCAGAACTCTTAGTTACTTTTCACTGAAAATGACGCACATTTTTTGCACACTTTTTATTTAATTTGACTTGTTTCATGTTTGTAAAAATAGAATTTCGTGATCGATTTTTGAACTTACTTTCTCGTGTCCTAAATTTTTGAAATTTATACACTTATGTATTCTTGACGACAATACACTGTTTTAATATTTTCAGAATATTTATCTTATTTTTCAGTTAATAATTAACTAGTAAATTTTATACTGAATTCTAATGGCGAATTGAGTTTGAATTTGAGGAAAAAAGTGCTTGTTTTTGCTTCAGTGCTTAGATTCTCTAGCAATTATAATGAATTATAAGCTAAAATAAAATAGTAAAAAATAATTATAATAAACTTTCTACTTTTTAGTACACTAGTAAAAGTATAAATAAATACAAATTATATCATATGTTTACTCATAATTATAATTTAAAATCAAACCACAAATAAATATTCAGTAAAAACGTTGGCGATCGATAGCAGTTTATGCAAATTCAGCCACTGCTGAATGGCGCTGTCGTTTCGCTCGCTTCCATTGATTTCTCCTCCTCTGCGAAACAAGTCAGTGTAAGTCAGTTTATGTACTGACAGTATGTCTGTCTGTGTTTATGCCTAGGTGGCACATATTATCATCATGGTTTTAAAGAAATATGTGTTTTTAATAAATGGATTCGAATTCTTTTCCGTGCCTACAAAAAAAATTTCCTGACTGCAGTTTGAACGTTCGATATTAATAGGGCGCCCTCTCAATATATATTACCTTTCTCGTGCGACATCAACTTTTGAATGAAAACGTCTTTCCGCTCGTTACAGTGATAGTCGGTCGAACTTTCTTGTGTGACAAAATGCCTTCAGCTTTGAATCGCTAATAACTACAAGACTAATGATGCGAAAAGAATGGTTGACCCCACAACGGATAGATCATATCTGTAAGAGTTTGTGGCATAGTATTTGTTTTGCCTGCCACATCATCGTACTAGTTTAGGCGCATGCGCGTGATTGTTATGAATTAGCTTTATGTAAGGTTAGAAATAAGTGTAGCGTGGAAACGCGTTTAGCTAGGAGGTTGACTCTGGTGACATTTTAAATAGCTTGAGGAGTAGGTGAGACCGGCGCAAGTTTGGTACAGGGGCAAGTTTACACAAGGCTTATATTTCACATATCATTGGTCGGGGCGCCACATGTCGTTTCAGAAGAAGTGTCTCGGCTTCCATTAATACTCACGCCAATTTGGAGTCAGTTTTGAAAGTGGACAACTTTATCTGATTTTTTACCAGTTTAGTAAATTTTTACCCTTACTTATTGGCTTTAATAGAGCTCGCACTATTAGAATATTATAATTTATTATGCATTATCCTCTTAGGTTGTTCTTTTGTGGTTATTTTAAGCTATTTAGTTGATTATTTTTATTATAAGTAAAGCTTATATGCTGAGTTGTAACAAAAAAATGGCGATATCGCCATTTTTTGTTAGAACTGGCACAAGTGGCAATTGCATTACGAAGTCATTTCCAACACCTGGAAATGTGAGGCCGTTTCAAAAAGCAGGACCAAGGAAAAGAAGTAACAGAGGCAGGAAAAAAAGTAAACATCAATTCTTACAGATGCACTTTTAAAAAATGCTTTACAAATAGAGAAGGAGAAATCAATAAAGAGGAAATTAGCAACAACCGATAATACTATGTCTCAGTCAGTAAACTCCACTAGAACACGTTATAATAATGAAAAAATAGCGTGGATAAAAAGTTTAAAAATAAGAAAAACCTTGTTATGAAAGAAAATTTGGGAAATGTTGAGCATAAAAAAGACACAAAAAACCAAGAAAACTCTTGATTCTGATGAAGAGCATGACGATGAAAATTGTCTGTGTGTTTACTGTTTAAATCCATACGAAGAATGAAGATCTGGCGAACAGTGGGTGCAATGCACTGGATGTAAGAGGCGGGCTCATGAGGACTGTATCACCAATGGCAATTCAAAATATTTTGTTGGTATAAATTGTGAGAGTAATTTTGAAAACTATTGGGATTCACTGTAATTGTTTATAATCTATTATGTACTTTTTGAAATAAACTAGGTTTCTTTGTATTTAATTTGGTGTATTTTAATCACTGTAAGTCTTCTATTTAATTGTTTTTGGTGTGTAAATGTGCTCCAAGCCTTGCGTAAATTTGCCCCGGTCATGGAGCAAGTTTACACAGGTGACATCATGGTAAAGAAATTGGTATAATTACAAAAATACAATAATTTAAAGTACTTAAAAATATACACTATATGCCTTAAAGTCTTACTAATTAATTGGTAATGAAAATGATAGAAATACTTTAAAACCTTAAAATGGAAAAATCAAAGTTTAAAAAGTGTGTAAACCTGCCCCGGTCTCCCCTATTATTAGGACCCAAAGTGAGACAATAAAAATATTTATCAGAATATAAGTAAAAATCGATATTAAATTGAAAATTTCAACCTCCGCATGTTTTTTTATTATAACATGTAGAGTTTTCTTTCGAATTGTGCGAAACTTACAGAATGCTTGACAATACGTAAAAGATACATTGTATTAAAATTTGAATATTATGGGAAATATGAGCATTTGTAGTAAATAATATTTTATTTTAATACGCTAAATGTAGTTCTATATACTGTCAACAGATAGCGCCATCAAAAGCTACTCTAAACAAAACATAAGAAATGCGCAGTTCGGGTCCGCGTCGCAGATGTTTCGTGAAAACTTCGGGATAAATTCATGAAACAAGTGTTTCGTATTAATATGCAATCTCTCATAAGTTTATCGCATGTAGCAAGTGTCTGTGGTAGATTGTGATTTATCTATTCTGTAACTATTATATTACTCTGTGCAAATATTGTATTAAAGAGATTGATAGTTAAATTACATATTAATACGAAACACTTGTTTCGCGAATTTATCCCTACGTTTTCACGAAAAATCTGCGACGCGGACCCGAACTGCGCATTTCTTATGTTTTTTTCCCTAACTTTTTTAATGGGAAACGCAATTAAAAAAAAAGGAAAGAAAAAGGAATAAAGATTATTATTAGAAACAATTCCTTCAAAGTATCCCAACCTATTCTGGCTCCCAACATTGCTGGAAGGTTCAACTAATTAAGAATTTACAAAATACAGGATTGTTACAATAAAAATTATCCTACTCAGAAGGCCCCAGAGGTTCTGTGGCTCCAAAAGAAGCAGAATTTTACGAGGAGATAGTGAGACGAATACTCTCTGGTAAAACGAGGAAAAGGGAAAAGAAAAAAGTATTTACATTTTCGTCAAAAGTGGCGAAAATTTAAATTTTTCATTCGTCAGCGCCGTTATTTAAAGCGACTCCAGGGGATTTTCAGACTTTTTTTATTGCTGTCAAATTGAATAGTTCACTTGGGAGTTTTTTTTTTCTTTTTAGTTTAACTAAAAGCACTGCCGAAATTTTCTTCTCAGCATAAAATCTATTTTTGTTCAAAATATCAATTTGAAACCAATTTTTTTCTTTTTCTTCGGTTTAAGGTAATCACTAGGAATCAATAACATTCACTAGGCCCTGAAATCAGTGGCGAATCCAGGGGGCTATCGGGCTGCAGCCCCCCATAGCTAAACCAGAATTTTTGATTTTATCTAAAATCACTTCAGCTGTTTGTTCTTAATTTCCCTTTTTTAAAAAAATAATAAAAACGTTTCAACATTGCTTTCCGGCTTGACAGGTACGAAAATGTTCCTACTTTTCTAGTCATTCCACTTGTACTTGTAGCGTTGACGCGATCGGAAACATTTTTAGGCTAGATATTTCATTGTATTTTTTATTAAATTATCGAAAGTATTGTACTGTTCTTTATGATTCTTATTGTCAGGTGAATAAAGTCTGTAAAGTTAAAGTGTTTTGGTTTACATAAGCCCCGAGGTTTGACCTTCGTCACGTCGATACAAAACTTTTATTACCTCAACCCCACCCAGACCCTAATTCTGGATTCACCACTGCCTGAAATATTTCATATTTATTAACTGCAACTGTTTGGAAGACATCCTATGTTGCTAAATTCCCCATGGAGAATCGTTTTAAATAGTTAAATCATGATATCAAATATTCTGACAAACTTCTAACCAAAGTTAAAATGAATGAAATAATTATAAGGACAAATGAGAGAACAAAACATTTATCAATATATCAGGCAATGCACTTATTTTAAAATAAAATCAATTGGCAACAAAACGCTAGTCCAACGCACCTTTTTTAAGCAACTTAAATTTTCAGATAAGAAAACATTACAAATTTGTTTGATAAGGGAAAATGTCGTTTGAAATCTAATATTTGCAGCTTACAGTTGTTTTCGGATTCCAAAGAATTAAGGAACTTTCAATAATTCAGATAGAAACATTTCATGTTAAATTTAATTAAAGACCATTGCTTGTAGAAGATATTTATAACTAACCTATATTGAACAGAAGACCACAAGCGTCAAAAAAGATGCTCTAAGGAGATTTTCTTTTGAATTCATCAGAAACAAGAATAACTTTCTACAGAATTTCTCAACATGGCGGAGGGAAGGAGCTTTCATGGAATAAATCTTAGCAATAATGATTTTGGACATTGTTTAGAATTATGTAAAAAGCATTGTTTAAAGCCGTATCTCTAAAATGATTTGGAACAATACATTATCCACTTCTAACAACGTTACGTTTCATCGCAATTAATAATTTAATTTTCAATAATGTTTTCAATTGTTAAAGCTTTTTGTACTCTTTTATGAAACGGGATTGATAGAATAGGCTAATTTTAGAAAATTGAAGCCATCTAACAAACAGAAAACTTAGACAAGCAAAAGAAAGTTGGCAAACTTCTGATTTCTAATTCAGTTAAAATAATGACATTATTTTGGATGCAAATCGGGTTAATTCACATCGGCACAAATTCAGCCATTATATGAAGCTAATAATATTAAACTTGTGGCCATATAAATTAACAAAAACAAATCGGACGTTTTTTTACTTTCTCGTATATGAAGTATACAAAGAGAAAGTATTGTAATCGTCAAAAAATTCGAACTCGAGATTTTGACGAATCTCCACGTTTCAGACCTCCCTGAGGCCGAAAATCACAATTTTGGAATTATGTCTGTGTGTCTGTGAACGTCTCTGTGTGTGATTTTCCTTGCCGAATTGAAGTATTTATTTGCTTCTCACAATGCCGACTCCATACGAAAAAGAAATTTAGCGTCTACGTAAACTTCTTGCTGAAGTTGAAACTGATAAAGATCCAGACTTTGGCAATGAACTTGAAGATATTTTAGACGGGAATTTTTCATGAAATTTCAGCGAATATGGTACGGAATCGGAAGAGGACGAAGATTCTGGGAATGAAGAAGTGAATAACTTGGAATTGTTTTCACACAAAGATGGCAAACAGTGGAGAAAAACAAAATTTAGACATAATATTCGAAATCGTTGTCCTTCGAAAGATGTGACAAGCCCTGTGAAGAGCTGAGAGTTACTCATCAACGATAACATGATGCAGTTAAATTGTATAGTGAACAAATATCTATCCTATTGAAATTCGAAGGTAAACAAACGTATGTATGTATGTCCAGCTATCTTCCCACGAACCGCTGAACGGAGAAGCGCGCGGAAAGTACCGAAATATGGAGAATAATCTAAGGAATCCATTTTGACCATTCAAATTCCGAAATTTTAATTAGTAGAAAAGATATTAATTAAAAACTAATTTACAACAATACTTTTCATTGTTGCAACGCAATTCAAACCGTTTTGATTGTTTAAACAAATATTTAATTGAGTGTTTCTGTTTAATCGTTGGAAACTTCAACAATACAATATGGATCCCTCAACAATGCAACATGGATGACGTTGTTTGCGGGTTTTGGTAATTGATACAAAGAAATAGGGAAAAATAAATCGCCGAAACTGGGTTATTACTAAAAATGTTTTTTCCCGTGAGATCTAACTTTGAGATTTCATGTATGGAGTGCATCTTGCTTCATGTGTTTATAAACTGGACGCGGAGATATGAAAAAATATGTACCCCTATCAACGATGGTTTATCTAAGCGTTAGTGTCACATAACCTCACTTCTTCACTCCACCAGGGAATGACGCATTATTCGAGATCGCCCGTGCAACGCCGGGCCATGCAGCTAGTATTTATTGAAAAATGCGCACCAGACTTTTCACGCAAAAGCGAAGCACGGAAAACGGACCCTCTAGAAATCCGTGCTTTACTAGTGGATAAAAATGGAGTAGATTTAAATTTTTACTAAGCACTGTATTCTTAATGCCTAAAAGTCAAAAGTGTTATTTTTCCAACTAAAAATATAATGTTTTTAACAGCGCAGGGTTGAATTTCAGTTTGGGGTCATAGCGTAGGCTAAGGAGGCGAGTGTTCTCTCGGGTTAACCCCTTTGGTACTTTTTGAGGGTGCCATTCGCCACGCACGTGTTTCGCAAAAGTGCAGGATGAAGAGTCGACCTCGACATTTCAATTGGGACAATTTTAACATAAAAATGCTTTTTACTTTCTCGTATACGAAGTATACAAAGAGAAAGTATTGTAATCGTCAAAAAATTCGAACTCGAGATTTTGACGAATCTCCACGTTTTAGGCCTCCCTGAGTCCGAAAAACACAATTTGGGAATTATGTCTGTGTGTCTGTCTGTGTGTGTGTGTCTCTGTCTGTGAACACGATAACTCGAAAACTATTACAGCAGTTTTATCGTCATGAATGTAGGCCCGTATTAAATTTTGGGCCAAGTCCGTCAAAAAGGAGCGTTCAAATTGCATATTCAATTTCTTTTAATCCGATTCTCATGCGCAAAGTACTGGTAGCAATCTGTTATTGTTGTAAATTTTATTTACAACAACAAATAATGTTCTCAAACATGAATTGTAACAAATTTTTTATTGTTGTAAATAAAATTCAAACCGATCTCATTATTTCAGCAAATCTTTTATTTACGAGCTTTTGCAATTGTTACGATTGTGGTAGTATAAATTGTTTTCTTGGGAATTCAATTCCAAAGCAGAATTTTCGCTTTAGTATTCATTTCATTGCCTATTTTATCTCACCTGCTTAAAAGTAATATTTTTTTTGAAACGTGGCAACAGATATTTGATTTCAGGTTTGTTGGTTTGTTTCACTTTCTCGTATACGAAGTATACAAAGAGAAAGTATTGTAATCGTCAAAAAAAATTCGAACTCGAGATTTTGACGAATCTCCACTTAGAAGGTATACGAGAAAGTTTAGGGGAGACCACTCCCGCTGGTTTAAATTGTTATTGTTATTTCGGTTGCGGAATGCCTTTTCCTTGGTGATTAATTTTAAAAAAACATTGGATTATTGGGAATTCGGTCAGCAAATATTCTGAAAAAGAGAATGTAAATAAACGAATTCATATTTTCTCGTTCAGATGAATTATATCATTAAAATGTCATTTCAGGGGGGAATTTAGAAAAATCTGGGCTCATAATTACAGGGGGAAAATAGAAAAAATTTTCACATATATTGCCGAAAAATGTTTTTATTCGAAAACAATTTAGTTAGAAAATGCTATGTTAAACTGACCATCGAGGATATAAATATAGATCATTTAATTTTTATTAAAGAAAAAACAGACTTTCAACACTTAATATACTTTCGAGATTTTTTTTCCATTGCATTGATCTTGAATTTCGTGTTTTCTTGCTTAATAAACTATTGCTAAGATCTGGAGAACTGAGCTAAGATTTGGCGGTTTTTGTCTGTGGTTCGGTTATAAAGTGTCCAAGATTATATAAATCAGGGAAACAGTTAAAATTTTTGAATTTGTAAATAGTTACACAGTCCTTGCTATCTACTGATTTGAAAAAAATAATTTTGTTCCTCGTTTTACCACTGAGCCGGAGTACAAAATTTACTAAACTTGTTAGAAACTCTTAACAGGCAGAATGCCCTTCCCTTCATATTCTAGCTCGCGTAATCGACAAGATATTAGAAAATCCCTTAACATTTCAGTTTTTTGCGAGTTCATGGACTTATGTTATCGTTCCGTATCTGCTAGAATGATTTGGATCAGTGGCTAATCCGGGGGGGCTATCGGGTTGCAGCCCCCCTAGAGCTAGACCAGAATTCTTTATTTTATTTAAAATCACTACGGCTGTTTTTTTCTTAATCTCCCTTTAAAAAAAGTGAAAACATTTCTCCCTGGTTTTTGACAGGCTCGAAAGTTTTCCCACTTTTGTAGTCATTCCACTCGTATTTGCAGCGTTAACACTGTCAGAAACATGTTTTTGCTAGTTATTTCATTGTGTTTTTTGTTAAATTATCGAAAGTATTGTATTGTTCTTTATGATTCTTATTATCCAGTGAGTAAAGTCTGTAAACTTAAACTGTTTTGGTTTACATAAGCCATAGACGATACAAAACTTTTTATACCTCAGCCCCCCCCCCCCCCCACTCACCCACCCAAATCCTGGATTCTCCACTGATTTGGATTATAACAATAACGACAAAACATGCTGTGATTCTTAAGCCAAACCATAATGAATTTAAGACTCTTATGTAATACAAGCAGTGGCAGCGAATGGAGGGGGCGAGGGGGGTTACTCCCTTACTTTTCTGGGGAAAATTAAATTTTAATTTCTTTTAGCTGTTTAAAACTAGGAATCATGAAAAATCAATAATAATAGGGAAAGCTAGGATATTTTGTGATTTACCACCTATACTCCCAGGTACTTAAATATCAGTCAACTTATTGCCCCTCACTTTTTTCACCGAATCGCAGCTACTGAATTCAAGATCAAATTCGATCTCCAGTCAAATAAAGGTATTAATAGAAAAGAAGAGTTTGAGGTTTTATTTTTTTTTAATTTATTTTTCTTGTAATTGAATTAAAATATTCGACGTTATTGATTATATTATGTATCTCCATGGCAATATTAACCAAGTCGTTTGCACCTCCATTTTTGGAGTTTAAGAGACAACTGTAAAAGGAGTTCTGGAGAAAATATCTAATTTCTACTGAAACTTTTCAGTGGTGCATTTGCTCTCAGAAAAAATGTTGGTGTTAATGAAATATCTTCTAAAGAGTAATTTGATATTCTTAAACTAAATGAGAGCGTTTGATAACCAAGAATGCTGTAAGCTAATTCACAGAAAGTCGCCTCATCGCCAACACCGTGTGAAGAATTAATTACAAAGCTAATATAATATTTATAATAATTTGCGCCCGGCTAACGGAAAATCGCTTCGCTCTTGGCGATTTGGCTGTTCACAATTGGCGACATTTGCGCCCGGCTGACGGAAAATCGCTTCGCTTCTTGGCTGTTCACAATTGGCGACATTTGCGCCCGACTAACGGAAAATCGCTTCGCTCTTGTCGACTTGGCTCGCGTTTGGTTCACTTGGCGACATTTGCGCCATAAATCGTTCCGCTTGTCGACTTGGCTCGCGTTTGGTTCACTTGGAGATATTTGCGCCATAAATCGCTTCGCTTGGCGACGCTTTTGGTACTTTCGCTAACGGAAAAGTACCATAATAAATAACATCCGCATTGTTTCTTTGCTCTATTTTGGCGATGAGCGACTTAATAAAGCCTTCGCATACTTAATATACATATTCGATTTAAATATCGAATACGTTAAGAGGTCACATTGTTACATTAACAGCCCATATTCTTCCTTAGTGCTGTTGTGTCAACGGGGCAACTTAGTGTACCCTGGAGAAACAGAAGTACAGGATTCTAATGAGGTCTAATTTGGGGTGAAACCTGAAAGCAGATATTGCATTATTCTTTAGCCATGATGCCGGTCCTAGCTATGTACGTGCACTCAATTGTAAGACTCGGAAACAAGGTACTGCGCCTTAACCCTCATATATCTTATACCAAATTTTACAGGTTATCGCTTGAAAAAGTCCACTTTGGCAAAACTTTGGCGATGAGGTTAACCTGGAATTTGCAGTGCCCGCCTACTTCGTTCCTCTTAGGATCGCCAAATTTTTGCAGCCAAGAACGGCGATGAGAGAACGTTTGTTTTGGTTGAGTCTAGATGTTTTTAACGCGTGACAAGCGCGCATGCGCACAAATTGATCCTTTCATCGGTGTTTTGCTTACCAGGCTATATTGCGCCACGTTTCGATTGGACTGTTTTGTTCAACTCTTCGATACAATTGGTCGATAAATTCGAATTTGAATAAAACTTCGTTTGAAATTCTTCGGATGGAATATCGGTTCAGTACCGTGTATGTTATTCTGTGTGTTTCGTTCCTCCATGAATAAGCGAAGCTACGATTACTCCGCTATGCTGAAAGCGAAGCCGCTGATGTTTTTTTAAGTTACAAAATTTGCCCGGTACATGCTTGAAATGCCGCAGGCATTGCGTGCGGAAATTCTCGTTTTCGGAATTTTTTTAAGAACGTGGATTTCTAACATTCAATGAAAAAGCGGAGCTACTAGTTTCCAGCTATGCTGAAAGCGAAGCCGCTCATGTTTTTTTTAAGTTAAAAAATTTTCCCGGTACACACTTAAAATGCCGCAGGCATTGCGTGCTCAATCTCTCGTTTAAAGGTGACGCATGAGCAAGAGAGCAATAGGAAGCGTACTGCACATCCAAAACTGTATTTGGCGACGGCACATGAAATTGCGCCAAGAAGAATTGGCGAGAAGCAGGCCGGCACCGTAAACTCCAGGTTTACCGGCGATGATACTGTGTTTTCGAGTCCATTTCAGTTATTACTGGCTATATATATATTTTGAATCGTTGAAGTTTCTACTTTTTAATACCGAAAATTAAAGCTGAAATTTCAATTATATACACATATGATGGCAATTATTGTAAACTATCACCTTAGAAAACTTTCGCGAAAATGGAAATAATATTGACAGATCTTAATTAGTTACAGTACTTGACTCTGAATAAAATTATACTTACGAATGTTTTCGGAACCTTTTATGATGGATTCCCTTTTAGCATCAAGATCGCTAGATTGAAATAAAATGACAAAATATTTCAATTGCTTTCTAAAATTTCTTAAGAGCACTTTGCTTTCACTGCTTATCTCAAAGTGAGAACAAAAAATGACGAAAAACAATATTCTGGCTTTTATTGTTTAGATGGCAACAATATTCTTTTTACTATTGAAATGTTTGTGCGTTGACCCAAACAAACACGAAACAAAGCATTCCTAAAAAAATATTTATTACTTTCTCGTATACGAAGTATGTAAAGAGAAAGTATTGTAATCGTCAAAAAACTCGAACTCGAGATTTTGACGAATCTCCACGTTTAGATCTCCCTGAGGCCGAAAACCACAATCTTGAAATTATGTCTGTGTGTCTGTGAACGCGATAACTCAAACACTATTAAAGCTATAGTGATGAAATTTGGTATGTGATATTCAGACATAATTTGTAGGTTTCTGTCAAATTTTGGACAAAATCGGACCAAGGGAAGTTGGTATGTCCGTCTGTCCATGTTCATGAGAGCACGATAACTCAAAAACTTAAATAGCTAGAGCGATAAAATTTGATACACAGTTTTATTATTGTTATGAAACAATGAGTAACAATAGGCGGTGATCCTATTATTTACAACAGTTAATGTTTTAAGACGCATTTTACGGCGCATAACCGTGGTAAATTTGGCGCTAATTTACTGACTTGCCGAAATTTATCTCACTTGTAACCCTCGCGGCGCTCCGAAATTTTTTGGCGGGGGGGGGCGAGTAGCACAACTTTGTTAGAAATTATACGAGAACAAATTCATGATTTCCTCTCTACAATTCCAATAGTTACTGCATAATTTTGCTAATGATTCACAGTTGCTTTGTAGAATAAAATCCATTCTTTTTAATTGTAAGCAAAGAATTGGTTATTGCTTTTCGTATCAACCTTATTTGGTAAAAAATTGAGCAGATATCCAGAATCAGCCGAGAAAGTCCCAATTTTTGACTATTTGCTCCGGATTCATTCTGATTTCTAATTATTAGTAAGTAGCTAATATTAATCAAAGGACTTTTTCTCGTGTTAACACCATATGGCACATTTTGTGCTTCACAGTAGAGCAATACACAGAAGTTACGCGATAAGTAAGACTGACAAAGTGCGGGTAAGTCGGATTAGAGTAAGTTGGGGCGACCCTCCAACTTACTCTAGTCTAACTTTGCACATAAATAAACGCAAATTTTAATTAATATCTGGATGTAGCTAAGCAAACAGATGTTTGGAAGGATTGTATATAATGAAAAATGCAGTTTTTAAATATATTCATACACTAAAGCACATATTAAAACAAAAATGTTGCACAAAACAGATATATTTCGGCGTTGATGACTCATTAAAATCGAACAATTCTTAATTTTTTTCCTTGTCATAAAATTTCCTCTTAGGAAATTGATATATATATTTTTTATTTCTTGTCTTACAGCTGGAATAGCTTTCTTTATAAACTCTATTTTCTCCAAAATTTTAAAACTTTTTCAACTGAACCGAGTTCTTCGGTCAAACTTGCAGCTGTCTTTTGTATTTTTGATGGATCTGTGTCTGATGGCCTCTGTAGTAGAGGTTTGCACACGCATCCTTTGAAGCTCATTGACTATCAGCTCAGTAAAATAGAGAACTCCATCAATTATATGAGAGACGTGACCAGTTTCTAGCATTGTTCCCGTCTCACTTTTAGCAAAGAACGGATAATTGTTCTTTTTCATTTCTGTTATTAGTTTCATTCGGGATTTATCATTTGTATTAAATTCTTAATGACCATAAGAAAAATTTGCAATTCCACAAATTTGAGTTCGCGCAAGTGTTCCTTTACGGTACAGAAAATTGAAAATTTCAAATAACAAAAATTTTGGGTATCTTGTTTTCCACAGATTGGGTCCAACGTATCATGCACATCTACAATTTTATTAACAATTCCACATGCCAACTTTCATTTGTAAAAGTTGTTGCGATTTTGAGTTATCGCGTTCACATAATCTTAAATATACAAACCAACAGAGAGTCAATTCTTTGAAGCATTGAGTCTGAAATTTGATAGAGATCTACAATTCTAAAGATAATTTCATAATGTTTAAATTCATACAACTAACTATTTGCGTTTTTGAGTTATCGTCTTCACGTGGATGTGGACGGACAAACATACAGACTTTTCATTAACAAGTTTATTTTTAAATCTATTGAAAAGGGTACCTACTAAATTTCATGAGTGTATCTCATTGCGTTTCTCGGCATTCGTGTTCAGAGACCAACAAATGTGTTTTTCGGAGGTGGAGAACTTTTGAAACGCAGAGATTCATGAAAATGATGAAGTCGAATTTCTTGGCGATTACAATATTTTCCTCTTTGTATACTTCGTTTACATACTATTGTGTTGGCGAGGTTCCAATCGTTGCCAAACTTGAATGTTGGCGCTATTCTGTTAGAGTTATCATTCGTCCTTATGATTTGGTGATGAGAATTAACGCTAGTATTCGGCGAGTTACCGCTGAGATTTGGTTGGTTTTTGTCTGGGGCCCTGGTAACCATAAAGTAATAAAGTTACTTACGCATTAACGCCACCGCAGCTGAAGTTGCGCTAATGCGCCAAGATTGGCGGCACTTAAAAACCGCCAAATCTGTAGCTGCGGTGGCGTATTAACGTCACCGCAGCTACAGATTTGGCGGTCGCCTACAGATTTGGCGGTCGCCTACAGATTTGGCGGTCGCCTACAGATTTGGCGGTCGCCTACAGATTTGGCGGTCGCCTACAGATTTGGCGGTCGCCTACAGATTTGGCGGTCGCCTACAGATTTGGCGGTCGCCTACAGATTTGGCGGTCGCCTACAGATTTGGCGGTCGCCTGCGTTTGGCAGTCGCCTCGCCTACAGATTTGGCGGTCGCCTACAGATTTGGCGGTTTTTAAGTGCCGCCAATCTTGGCGCATTAGCGCAACTTCAGCTGCGGTGGCGTTAATGCGTAAGTACCGCAATAAAACTTCTTTCTACACATGAATATAATTAATGCATTTGGTAATTATATTATAAAAGGAAAAACTCAATTTAAGGTTAATTTTTTACCTTTCGGATATCCGTTGCATCAGTACGAAATGAGATATTCACAGGTGAATAAACGCGATTAAAATTAAATCATGAAATCAATTATTTTGACACAATCTGTTTATAACTATCTACTTAGCAAATATAAACTAAAGGAAATTATGAGGAAAAGAACTGCCATATCGATATGGAATGAGCTGTTGACACGCGAATAAACGAGATGCAAATAAAATCACGACGAGAATTTCTTTAACACACTCCGAATGAAACTACCTGCTAACCCAAGCTAAACGAAATGAAATTATCAGGAAAAACATGACAACAATTCGTCAACATGACGGATTGAATTGTCTTCAAGCAAATTAAATTTTCACATAAGAAAATATTACAAATTACCTTTATAAGGAAATAAAGCTTATAAGCCTATGGAGCTTTTAGAGAATTTTTGGATACCGAAGAATTAAGGAACTTTTAATAATTCTAAATGAAGTTTTTCATAGTATGTTTACAAAATGTCCAGTGTTTGCAGAAAATATTCGTTACTAACCTGTACTAAAAAGAAGACTTCAAACTTCAAAGGATGACTTGATTTCGACAGAAGTATAAACAAACTTCCACAAAACTTTTCAAAATGACAGAGAAAAATGTTTTCCTCGAATAAATCTCAACAATAATGATTTTGGAGATTATTTAGATTATGAAAAAAGCGTTGTTTAAAACTATGTCTAAAATGATATGGAACAATGGATACTCCAAAGTCAACAATAGTATCGTTTTTTGTAGCTAATTTCCATTTTAGACAATATTTTCCATTGTTAAAGCTATTTTTGTATTCGATTCTGATACCGCTGTCTCTGGAATAACATTATTTGAGAAAGTTGAAACGATTTGTGAAATAGAAAAATCCATTGTTAAAGCTATTTTTGTGTTCAATTCTGATACCGCTGTCTCTGGAATAACCATTTTTGAGAAAGTTGAAACAATTTGTGAAATAGAAGATTTTCATAAAAATGCAAGAAGGAAAATTCTATTTTACAATTCAATTTAAAAAAAGAAAGAAAAGAAAGATAGGCTTTTACATGAAAATCGAGTTCGATTTACTTCGGTACATATTTTGCTAATGCAGTACAAACGTGGTTAACCGAACTAAAGGGAAGGAAATGCCGTTTCGGATAACGATTTCATCGGTTATGCCATGAACATCTATCGCTATTTTGCATCAAATTACAGTATATAAGTCTAATATGTCATGAGTGTAAAACGAATTGAAAAGTTTATTTGCAGGCTACTAGCCGCCTTCGGCGACCAACTTGATCGCCAGAAATAAAATTTCAACTGAATATCTTATGCATAATTTTATATCCATGGATCCCTTAACAAAGTAGTTTTAAACTTCAAAATTGATATAAACATTTAACCAGCGTTCTTTTCGTAGCCTTGCACTTGTTCTGTTTCTTGTCTACATTAACGTAAAATACGCATTCGATTTCAACATTAAATTGGCGCGACACATTTTACGTCCAGCAACATGCTAATTGGCTTAAAACACGCTGATAATAGAATTAAAACGTAGCAAAGATAATCTTTCACAGTTTACTGGATTATTTGCTATCTTGAGGACTTCCTTTACAGGTTTCACAGAAAAATTGATCAAATAAAAGAAGAAAATGAAATCCAGTAAGATATTTTCCAAACTTTCAACAATGGAAGAAAAACACGCAATTAAATATTTATTTAAACAATGAAAACGGTTTGCCATGCGTTGCGACAATGAAAAATATCGTTGTAAATTATGTCAGAAAACATATTTTTTTTTTAATTTGTTAAAATTAGAGAAAAAAATCGTACGACATCTTAAGTGTTATCATTGAAAAGATCAGTTTTTAATTTTCAGATGGTGTGAAAATAATTTTTGTGCTGTAATATTTTCGGTAGTTATTAAGGAAAAACGCCAAAATTTAGCTTAATTTTTAATTCCTTAAAATTTGAGAAAAGGGCTACGAGGTGCACATTCCCACCTTTCAAAGTATGTTTGTGCCAAATCTCGTAGCTCTAGGTCTAGTGGTCTGCCCCTTGGAGGCCCAACACGCAGACACACACGCAGACATACACACATTCTCCTTTATTATTACAGTGGCGTATCCGGGGGGGACTGTCGGACTGCAACCTCCCTTCAAAGCTAAGTCAGAATTTTTGATTTAGTTTAAAATCACTACAACTATTTGTTCTTAATTTATCTTTTTCAAAAAAATAATAAAAACGTGACAATATTGCTTTCTGACTTGACAGGTACGAAAATTTTCCTACTTTTCTAGTCCTTCCACTTGTACTTGTAGCGTTGACACGATCGAAGACATTTTTTTGGTTAGTTATTTCATTGTATTTTTTATTATATTATCGAAAGTATTGCATTGCTTTCATGATTCTTATTGTCAGGTGAGTAAAATCTGTAAAGTTAAAGTGTTTTATTTCACATAAGCCATAAGGTGTGACATTCGTCACGGTGATACAATATTTTTATGACCTCAGCCCCCCAGACCCAAATCCTAGAATCGCCACTGTTATTAGTAGAGATATTCAAGTTAACCCTCCGTCGAGATCAATATTTGCACCTGCGAGTTCGAACGCAATGCTTCTGACAAGCCCAGGCAGTGGCTGTTTTTCGCACAGGTGTTAGAGGAGCTGGCCAGGTGCCTCGAGACCCTTGGGGGGGCACAAAATCTATTTGATGTATATTGCAGGGCTAAGCCGGCGCCGAATTTATGGCATAGGGTAGAAGGGCCTCAAAACAATTTTGCGCCTGTGGCCTCATATTGCCAAAATCCACCACTGCTTACCTAAACATAATTGCTGTCCTTTTCAATTATGCTCTCAAAATGTATTATGTGGAAATTTGTATAAAGAGTAGAACATTTGTGGGTATTTTAAAAATCCAAGGAACATTGTTCATGCATATATTTAGAAAAGTATGTTCTGAAATCTGCATATGATAACAAAAACACTCAACTAACTTTTACATCTGTGAAAACTCATCTTTTCCATAATCAGTAACAACTCATTCTGATAGCACGGACAAAGTTAAGTGACGGATTATTACGCCTGTTAAAAAGTTCTGCATATAATTCTAAAGCATTTCAATGCAATTGAACATAATAAAGACACTAATACTCGATGGCCTGCGTAATAAAACTCTAAATTTTTAACGTAAGAAGATTAATTTTGAGTTTGTATTTCTACAGTCCACACATGCGTAGAAAAGCAGAGGAATTACGTCATTCATCTGTGTGCGGCCAATACTCACAGACCAATATACATGCGGAACTGAATAAAGCGTTGCATAGAAACTTAATAATGCAAACCATCGTAGAAATATTTTAGAGATCTAGCAACAACAGATTGGAACAAGAATCTTACGGTATTCAACTGGGATTTTTATATATGTTACCTATATATCTGGCTTTGAAGGAATGAAAGAAAAATTATACTAAGTTTCGCACATTCGCAGTAAAAAGTTATTTACTACAAATATCCATATTTCGTCTAATATTTAAAGTTTCTACTTCAAATTTTAATTCACTACTTTCAAAGCATACAGTCACACATGCTGTAACTTTAAGTATAATTTGGTTGAAAACTGATTGATTGATTTGGGATTTTTTAAGAAAACCGCTACATCTTCCCGAATATTTGCGCTATATTTATAAAAATTCGTGTAAATATTGTACAGCATTGATGAAAGTTGCAAATCATTGTCAACTTTCTGTGAAACGAGGTGAGTCTTAAATAATTTTCTCCTTCATCAGATTCTGATCTGTCCCCTAAATGCCTTCGTGACCGAATCTTCACTGTGAAATGTGATTTCAAGCATCTACTTAGCGTAATCGAAGTTGAAGGAAAGTAAATTGAGCCTTTCGGAAGATATTCTAAAAAATGTGCAAATCCGAAAGTATTCGCATTACTCTGTCAACCACCTGTACAGTGTACATGGCGGTCCTTCCGTTCAGTCACAAAAATTATTTTCCCAACAAATGTTAGACTGCCATTTAATACAACCAGCGGGAGTGTTCTCACCTAAACTTTCGCGTATACTCCCCCAAAAAGTGCCGTTTCCCCTTCCCCCGCGTGGCTAAAAAAATTCGAACCTATTGTTACCCAGAATCAAATGACTATCAGAAGGTTTTGCAGTATAGTGATTGAAAAATATCTAGGCGAAGAATGAAATTCGAAGAGATGCTTAACGATTTTCCTCTCTTACCGGCTCAAGGACAAACTGACGTAATTCGCGACTCCGTAATGAAATTCCTCTCCGATTTTCCAGTACGCATGCGCGCGGATTCTCTTCAAAAGTAAATTATACGGACCGACAGACAGTCAACCCTTTGACGGATTTGGCCCGAAATTTTATACGGACCTACATTCATGACGATAAAACTGTGTATAAAATTTTATCCATCTGGCTTTTTAACTTTTTGAGTTATAGCGTTCGCATGACCTCGAACGTACAGACAGACAGACTTCCCGTGGACGGATTTTGTCCAAAATTTCATAGAAACCTACAAATTATGTTTAAAGACCACGTACCAAATTTCATTCCCGTAGCTCTAATAGTTTTCGAGTTATCGTGTTCACAGACAGACAGACATAATTCCAAAATTGTGTTTTTAGGACTCGGGGAGGTCTAAACCGTGGAGATTAGTCAAAATCTCGAGTCCGAATTTTTTGACGATTACAATACTTCCTCTTTGTATACTTCGTATACGAGAAAGTAATAAAAAATATGCAGTCACTCGTTCTACTGAAAATACGCGAAATCCGGATCACCGAAAATGTCGATGAACACTGTTAGTAAAAGTTTGTAGCGACGTCTCTTAAATTATTGTTATGAATGACGCTCTAAATTAAACCATTAGATCGTATGGAATACCTTACTTGAAGTCTCGAAATATGACTGCAGTGATAGAGTGATAATATTAATAATAATGTACTCTCGAAACAGTGTCATTGTGATACCTATGGAAACAAAATTGATTTTATGAGATTATTATTTGATTCATTACGACAAAAAGACTAATCACAGATCCACATTCTTCTCTGCGACAATCAGTGTAATGTAATTAAAACAATGGCTTCCAATTGAAAAATGTCTGCACATTCACTGAAATGTAGGTTATTTTTAATTGTGTTAACTTTTGTTACTATTTTTGGGGTTGTAGCGGTTACAATTCACTGCCTTCTCCTTTTCATGGTAGGTGGCGCTACTAGAGCCATCTGGGTTTTTCCCATGATGCCTCTCTCTCTTCTTGACTGTGTACTTGTCTTGTGTTGTTGTTCTCTGTCTTGCGTCTTGTACCTTTTAATGTACTGTGTCGTGGAACTTAGCCATCTAATAAAAATGGTTCCTGAAATTGAATTGATTCTTCAACAGCGGTATTCCATATAAACATGAGTCTCGTCCCTCTACAGGGTTTTATTTTACTAGCATACTAGCCGATGTATCCGGCGTTGCTCGGTACGAAAATATTTTCAAGTCCATGAACTTGTAACAATTTAAACTTAATTAAACAGGTTTCGCAGCAGCATCTTTCGTTCATATCCGTTCGTCCTCTCCCGTGTCGTCTGACCTCTCGGCCAGCATTTAAACTCCTTTCTTCCTTTTGTCTCCGCACTTTGAACCACCTGGCACGAGACTCGCAAACCTTGGAACTCCATTCATCCTTCCCCATCATTAATGCTTCGACAACAGAAGCTCCTTCATATCGTGGTTTTTATTAACATTATCCGAGGTACCATTCTTTTCTTTTTTCAATTCCTACTATTAGTTCACACTCTCCCTATATCTTGTTCAAATTTTGCAATCGATTTTAAACTAACTTCCCGATGAGCTGGAGACTTGAAACTTTAAACAGAGCTCACAACTAGATGACAATGCAATATTCATTCGCTTTCTTGTCTGTCATTTCATAGTTTGCATGACGCATGCGCAGTATGTTTTTCATTAGATTTCGAAAACTATTAACATCACAGACTTGGTTCTTGGGTATATGGATGGCCCATGGGATCATCGAAGCACTCCCATATTTTAGCCATATCTTTGCGCATGCGCAGTACGTTTTTATTATATCTCGAAAACTACCACTCAAGTTCAAATACATTTAATAATTTCATACATAGTAGGAATTGACTTAAAATTTTTTTTTATATTACTTGTTAGTGCCTGTGTACCTGATCGGAAGAAACCGGATAGTGTTCCTTCTTTTTTTCCTTTGGTCTTCTCTCTTCGTAACGGGACTCAATAACCTTCAATTAATTTGCAGACTCATTAGGATCAGTTAAAAGTTTGTCAAAATTAAATGAAGCCTCGCATAGGGTCGGATAGTAATTAACTACCGCTGGTTGTTATTATTTTTTCTTTCATTAATTACTAAAAAAGAAGCTCTTTGTAAGTAGACTCATACCCTTTGTTGGGACTGGAAGACAGTTCCGAATAAGAAAAAGGAATACAATAGTGCACTTGATTGCAAAAGAAGTCTATTGATAGATGAATAGACTGAAATAAAAGCGAGCATTCGAAGGTCAGTTGTCTTCTTTAGTCGATTCAAAACCAGAAGATTAATTGCAGAAAATAAATCATGTATTGATTAAACAATAAGAAAAATAAAATTCGCTCTCTTTGTTAAGGGTAATTAATTTTAACTAAATGAAAATAGAACAAACCCATTTTTCATATTATCATTAAAATTATTTTAGCAGCTTACAGTTTTCATTTATATTATTTAGAAAATAAAAAATGGTTATACAAGTAATCCTAGTCATTTTTCCAAATATCGGAATAATCTATCCGTAAAATGAGCATAAATCTCTTTGTATTTTTCTTTTTTTTAAATTCAGAATTTACTTTACTTTCAGTCTACTTCCTCAATATGAGTTTTTATTATTATTATTATAAGAAAACATTATTAATGACAGTTTATAGACATTTACTTAAATTCAATTTAGAATTTAAAAAAAAAACCATGAAATATGTATCTAAAATTATTTTTTTCTATTCTGTACTAAAATAATTCCTTATTTAATATATTTAAGCTTCAGATAATAGGATAACTGCATTGGCTTGTCATATTCGTACATGAACTTAACGATGGCATGTTACTTGAGGCCATTTATGCCCAGATACCTTCTCAAAATGTAACTTTGCAATCGCTGTTTGAACTTTGTTACTTAAAGCTCTCGACATTCATATTTAATGCCTCTTATTTTTTTCTGATTGGAATCGATTTTAAAAAACCTTTTATAAAAAAATTAAATTTCATCCTGGTTTCAATGCTGCTATAAGAGCAAAGATTAATCTCTGACTCAAAAAATTAGATGGAAACGGAAAACGTGTTATTGGTTCCCATCTAGAAATGAGACTTCCATTAAAAATTATTCCTTGAATATTTCGTAAACAAAGATGTAGTCTCACGATGTTAACCTAATTTATCTAATCTGTGAGATAAAGCATCTAATCTGTGAGATAAAACACCTAATCTGTGAGACAAAGCACCTATATTTTTTACTACTTAAGTATGGATTTCACCGAGAAAGTGGTGGGACCTCTAGTAGCTTGCAGGCTCCCCACCACTCACACATGGGTATCGTGGGTTTTTTTCTCATACTCTGTCGGTGGACGTAAGGGGTACGTTAATCTGATAGATAATTTGTGCCCGATTACGTTCGTATTTTTGATTTCCGAATTTTTAAAATTTTTCTCATTATTTCTTTTTATAAACCTGCAAAAGTTTGAATACCTTTGTTCCTAATTCAATTATATGGATCGCTGTTTCCATCATATTGTTTCAAAAATGTCGAATTATTGCTGGCTCTCAAAAAAACAGTTGTCATTGATAGGAACTTCACAAAGAAAAAAATGTCAGCTCTCCCATGAATTCGTGAACACCAAATCTAGAACTGCACGCACTAACTTTTGTGGCTTTAGTATCTTGTGTCATATATGCCGAGAAAAAGAGGTAAAATGTGCTCGTATTTTCAAGCATGTTGAATAATGAAACATAAGAAAACACCAAATGATTTTGGATTAAAATGTACCAATTGTGGCCAACAGTTATTAATTTCGTCCTACTGAATATATCTGATGTGAGTTCAGAAGTGATATACGTTTCAAATGGTGGTTTGTATCCTCGACCAGGTTTATATGAGTGAAGAGTTCAGTTTGATAAACTTTTCCTTAAGCTTAAGCAAACATTTAATTTTCAATCTCACAGATGCGCTGCTCCCGAACATGATAGGATTTTATTGCTCCCCACCGAAGGCTAAATATAACTTAACGAAGAATGCTTGTTTAATATCGATAATTGCCCTCCTTGGAAATGCACTTGTTGCGGTGACTTTAGTTGACGGATAGACGGAGTTTCAAAGATCATTTTAAGTCAAAGATTTTGAGAATGAGACTATCCATTTAATTCTCGATATTTCAAATAATTCTGCTTATCTCTTTTTCAACCATCGGCAGGATTATGTAATCTTTGTTCTCTCAATAATGTTAACACTAATCATCAGGAATGCTGTGATACAATAAGGCAATAAGAGGTTATAAATCAGCCAAATATCAGCTGAAAGATCAGAATGAAACTATAACGACCTATTTTTCAACATTTATTAGATTATTCTCTAAGGACAGACAATTAAATGAAGGTAACCATTGTATAAAATATTCCAAAAGCGTGTTGTTGATTTATATCCTGAAGAATCCTTTATTACAAAAGAATTTGTAAGTTATTCAGATTCATAAGAATAAGTATTCTTGAAATTTGAAAGTAATTCAATAGCGGATAACGCGCCATTTTCAACTTTAAATTTCTAACTCACGCACAAATGTATAGTAGTATTAAAACATTTTTGTAAGAAGAAGGGATATTATTTAAGTTGCTTCAAACTAGCTCATATCAGTAAATTCCTCTTAATTCTTTTTTCTGAAATGAAATATGCATATGTTTCCAATCAAATAAAAGTTAACTTGAAGGCAGATGTAAATAATTAAGCTGTATGTAATTTATTCAGTTTGGCAAATATTTGCAAACTTGTGTAACCAAGTACGAGTCTCGTTAAGAAATCTTCCTATTTACAATAAAAGCAAATTCATCTACTTATGCTAGAATACGCATCATCGCATGCACCCACGCACAGAATTAAAGAGGATTCTCTATCAGAAGTAATCCGTCACCGTTCAAGAAGACATTAGAGAAAATGAAACTAATAAATCACAAAAAAATTGCAGAGCGTCATTGGTGCTTTGGAATAAGTGACGTTCTCCGTGACGAGACAAGTGCAAATTCTATGAAGCAGAAAATTCCTAAAAATGTAACAAATAAATAATATAAACAAAAACACTGCTAAAAATAAATATCGACTAAAAGGGTAAGTTATAAATGAAAAAGTTTTGCAAAATAAGAGTACAAAAAATTAGTGGATGAGTGCAGGATAAAAGAGATTTGCTAGTAAAACGAACATTCAAAGGTAAATTCTCATTTAGTCAATTTATT